>JAHBCN010009426.1:0-34986 GCA_019359885.1 Listronotus oregonensis
TTTTTGATTTATAATCAAAATTCGGGATTTTGGTTATATAACACCAAAGTTATTTAACCCAAATGCTACATCATACCACTGAATATTAACCTAAATTAAGACGATTGTCACATTGACACGTCCCTTAAAATTGTAAGAAGTATAGCTGGTTATTCATTATTTTTATTGGTTTACGCCTAAAAGCTGCAAATAATTATTGATTTGCTATACAATCTTTAGTCAGTTGAACAAGAGATTGACGACGAAAGCCGCATGGAAGTCCGACCTTGAATAAATGTTAAAAATATGGTTAAATAAATACTGACCTTTTACTACCTTAAAAATTTTATTAAAATAATAAATCTAATTTAAATACAATTACTTAAGATTACTTTGAAAAATTATCTTCACCTTTGTTAATTACGCATAAAAGTAAAAATACCATGACAGAACCAATACTTCTAACATAGTCACCTTAATTTAAAAAATTAAAGTGCAATGGATTGAATTGACATAAATAAATAATGAAATATATTCGTTCAATTGGATTCTTTAGGTATTTCATGGTTGACCTGTTCTTGTTACATTGTTGAGTATATTTTTCAAAGCAAGGATTTTAGTTTATACACCCAGTGGACTATGGTAATGTTATAATTTATTGCATGAGTTGTTTTATTAAATATTTAGTTCCGTTGACTAAACAAGTTATACTATACTCTTAATTTATTAACAAGGGTTTCGTGCTAAATTTAATTTTTAAAATTCTCTATATTTAATTTTTTTTATAAACAAACTAGTGTCGAATGACGCCAATAATTTTGGGATTGTTTAGTAATAATATAATGTTGCTTTCATACACCCAGATTCGGAAAATATTACTATAAATTGATAAAGTTTAAGACCAGGTCCAGTAAAAATCCATATTACCTTATTTTAATTGCTTTTTTCGTAATTTTCTACACAACTAAAAGTAATTTTTGTTAAAATAATATTTTTGTTAAAACTTATGTTTGACAATTATAATTAAATGATTTGTTACGAAAAAAATACAGAGGTTGCCAAAGCAATGAGGTAGTATTTTGTTTTGCAAGATTTAATGAAAAGATTTGATAATATTCCTATTTATTTTATATTTTTTTATTGCATTTTTTGAACAACCTGATATTCTGTGTTATATAGATTGTAATTTTAAAGTTTTTTTATAGGAATATCAAGCGGACTGTGATTTTGTACAAAGTACCATGCACACATTAAATGGGTTTTTGGCGATCGGTGAAAATTAACCAAATTTTAATATGTTATTAAGGACCTTAAAAGAAGCAATTTAAATAATTGCACCAAAACTCTAAACCTACACGGTGAGCTGCTAGAGCTAGGTACAATTTGTGTCATGCTTATTTTAAAAATAATGCTTTGCTAAGTATTACCTGTATTAAAAGAGTAAATATTACAAAAACTTTTACTTTTTCCTCTGTATATTTGCTGTTAACTTAACTGTTATAAAGTAAAATAAAAATACAGGGTAAGCCAAAAAATAATATTTCATATTATAAATAATATTTTTATTGCAATGTATTTTTGTTTTTAGGAAATATGGGATTTGAATAAATAACACTGACCAACATTCTAAAACTTTTTTTGCCTCCCTGGAATGATTGTGGCTGGATTTTATATATTTTGGCCTGCTGAATCCAGATCTGGCTTCAGATTTTCGATATCAGCCTTCAATAATGAGGGAGAGACACATGTTTTGATATTAAGCAAAATTCAATAAAAACTCACTTTAATACTGATTTATTAATTTAGAAAATAAAAAGGTATGATACATTTTAGTAACAGTTAATTTATGTTCAGTATAAACATTTTCAAGTGTTATTTTATTTTAATATGCATTTCCTTGAACTCTTCCTTTTATAAGAAAGACTGGATGTGTCTCGTATTAGGGTCCAGCAATAGTCGGCTAACATATTCGGGCTCCACTTTCCAGTATATCTTTTCTCTATCGATGCGATGTCTTGGTGAAATCGTTCCCCATGCTCGTCCGATATAGCTCCTAGATTTTCAGGAAAAAGTCCAAATGGGAATGGAGAAAGTGAAGTTTTAGGGACATGTTGCATTTTAAAATATGATAGGCCGTGAGCAGTTCTTCCACGAGTTCACGATAATTTTCTGACTTGGTGTTTTCAAGAAAATTTTTGCAAACACTTTCAAATGCATTCCATGCCCGTCTTTCATGGTCACTTAAAATGTCCGTGAAGTTGGCATCTTTAAAGAGTTGCCTAATTTGGGGACCAACAAAAATTCCTTCTTTAATTTTGGCTTCACTTATACGTGGAAATTTCTCTTTTAAATAGTTGAAAGCATTTCCGTTTTTATCCAGTGCTTTTACAAAATTTTTGATCAATCCTAACTTTATGTGAAGTGGAGGTAAATATATTTTTTTTTTCTGAACTAACGGTTCTCGGGTCAAATTTTTAACTCCAACTTCATTTTTTCACGTGGAGGCCAAACCTTTATTTTATAATGTTTGTCTCTTGCACGGCTGTCCCACTCACACAAAAAGCAGCAGTATTTTGTGTATCCTGACTGCAGTCCTGTCAATAACGCTACCACTTTCAAATCTGCACATATATTCCATTTGTGATCTTCGTACTTTATACATCTGAGTATCATCTTCAGATTGTCATATGTTTCTTTCATATTTACCGAATGAGCTATAGGAACGGATGGATGTTCATTTCCATTATAAAGTAAAACAGCTTTTAGACTTGTTTTAGACGAATCTATGAATAGTCTCCATTTATCGGGCGTATATGGTAAGTTCAGTTCGACCATTAGGCCAGTAATATCATGGCAAAATACTAACTCACCGTCCGCTGCAAAAAAATTTGTGAGAGTAGATTCCCTTTTTCTGTAGATGGACACCTTAACTCCTTTTTCCAAGAGGTTCCACTGCTGCAGGCGGGATCCGAGAAGTTCCGCTTTTGTTTTCGGGAGGTCCAAGTCACGAACAAGGTCATTCAATTCACCTTGAGTGATTAAATGAGGTGTATCGGGCAAATCAATGGAACTAGGGATGTAGCTTGGTCCGGCTTCTGGCGAAGTACTTCGAGAGTCTGATTCCGAATCAAGCGTGTAACTCTCAGGTGGTTGGGGAATGGGTAATGAATTGTCATGGGGTACTGGTCGCATTGCAGACGGAACATTGGGATACTGAATGCTACGCTTAGTTTTGCTAGTAATTCCTTTGATATTCATCATGCAAAAATAACAATCATCTACGTGATTACGAGGTTCCCTCCAAACCATTGGAACTGCAAATGGCATAGATTTATGCGTACCTTTTAGCCATCCCGTCAATGTTCTCGAACACGAACTGCAACACACTTTTGGGGCCCAGGACTTATCTTTATCGCCAACTTTACATCCAAAGTACAGTTCATAAGCCTTTTTTACTAGTGAAGATATCGGTTTTTGGTACGCCTTCGCGGTAACTTCGCCACAAATATAACAGAATTTATCAGCTTTATTAACACAAATCCGCGTCGACATTTTTCTTACACGTAGATCTATCTAATCGAAAAATCAACAGATGTTTACTAAATGATTATAAAATAACGACTAAAGGGATATTTCAAGCATAGATCCACCTACCTGTCCCTAATAATGGGTCGCCCATTTATTACCCCTCTACTAGACCCTTCCGAGAAATCTGAGGCTAATAAAAACATTTGAGGGTTAGTTGTATATTAGTATAAGTCCAAATATTACAAATCACACGATTTTTTTATAGGGAGGATTTTTCTGTTAGACAGTGTAATTAAAATGAAAAAAAAAAAAATACAATAATTAGATTATTAAAAGAATATATAATGTTTTTACAATTTTGAAATAAAATTTTTAATTAAAATTAAATTTTTGTATATATCTCCTTTATAATTTATTTTATTAAAAATGTTTATGAAACTTTTTTATGGACAATATTAAAAGCTTTATTTTTGTAATTTTGTTTAAAATTTCAATATCTTAAAATCTATTAAAGCTATACGAAATTTTATTCTAAAAAAATTATATATTCTTACAAGATATTTAATTTAAGTTATATAATTTTTTTGTATAAATTCATTTTTTTTGAGATTTAAAAAAAAATAATTTTTAAGATTATTTAAAGTTATAACTCAACTTTTTAACTTTAATATTTCCCAATTACAAATTTTTGTAAAACGTTTTTAAAAGAAAATTAATATTCCTAAATTTTGGTTATATAACATTTTCCATAACTGTTACAGTTTGCTTTTCAAGTAACTTCCCATGCTAAAATAAATAATGCCATATATTTAAAATCATTTTGTTGTATTTTAAACTCCTATTTTTGTCAGCAATTCATTAAAATAGTCAAATTGCTTAAATTAATTTCTATTTATCAAGTTAAAAGTAATTTTTCTGCATTGTATCTACGGTACCCTGTATATTCGGCGGTTAAAAGGTTATATAAAATCCCTACATGTGTACAGTTATTTTGTCTTAATTTGTTATTTTCTACCAGTAATATTATAGATTACTTATTTAGGATACCTATTAATATTTTTCATATGGCGTTAAACAATTGATTTTTTTATTTACTCTGTATTTTTATTTTACCAAGAGCACCTTATAAGTAAACTAAGTTAATATACACAGTAAATATAAAAAGTTTAAGTATTATTTACTATTTAAATACAGTTAATACTTAGCAAACCAATATTTTTTTAAATTAGCAAGAAACAAATTATAACCAGCTCTAGCGATTCACCCTGAAGGTGTAGAGTTTTGGTGCAATAATGAAAGTTGCTTCTTTTCCAATATCCTATTTAAATTTTGTTTAATTTCACCGGTCGCCAAAAACCAATTTAAAGTGTGCTTGGTCCTGTCTCCTACGGGGTTTACTTCCTGGGTTTTGCGGTGATTTCCTGGATGTAACGCGAGGCCGCTATCCCTATACGATACCGTTTCCCTAGGGAAAGTCATGTTAGCCTTATTTGCCACCGTTTGCCGCATTTGTTGTTTATGGGCGTGTGGGGTCATAAATGGCTCTTCTCCGACTAGGTCATAGGGTGTATCGCCGCAACTTTCATCGGAAACAGGACTCTTTCCTTAGTACCCCGTTGAAGCTTGGTTCCACCAAGGCTGTCTAGGTTCCGGCCGGCGGTTCCGGGGAAGGCAACCTGGTTCTGTTTGCTCTGCAGAGGTTCCAGGGCTCTTTTTGCCTGGCCTCTGGTAAAACGATCTGGTGTTCTCATCTTCTTAACTGGTTTTCGGTTCCGGGATAAGCGTCCCGTGAGTACCATTTTAAAATCCCTATTTGGTCCCCTTTTTATCCCTAAAAATAATTTAAACGGGCTCTATTAACCCTCAGTAATATTTCCAATTAAATAAATATTAATCTCGTTTGTTAATAAAAGAAAATGTCCCAATTGGTATTCCCTAAAATTCCCGCTTTTATCCCGGTCGCCGTGTGCGTCCCGGGAAAAATAATTTTATAGAATGGTTCCCTAATATCTCCTTTTTTATGTAATTTATCCGGCTATGGCAGCGCCAGCCGTCTCTATGGAGAATACTTGCTAAAAATAGCTTTCCCCTTAAAATTCCCACTTATTCCAGGTTATTCTTATCGTTGAGAACAAAGGTGCCAGCTTCCTGTGTGCAATGGCGCAGCTTCCTTTGTTCTGTTCTGAAAATAAGCCTTCAGCCTGCCGGTTAATACCAAGCGGCCGGGGCTAAAAGAAAATAAATAATCAGCCTGCTGGTTAAGCGGCCGGGAATAAACAAAATAAATCACCAGCCTGCTGGTTAAGCGGCCGGGAATAAAAGAAAATAAAGCACCAGCCTGCGGGTTAAGCGGCCGGGAATGAAAGAAAATAAATCTCCAGCCTGCCGGTTAAGCGGCCGGGAATAAAAGAAAATAAAGCATCAGCCTGCCTGTTAAGCGGCCGGGAAGAAAGAAAATTATTAATTAAATTAAAACACGGAGTGTTCCAGGGAGGGCCTGCCTGTTAACACAGAGCGGCCAAAATTCTCCCTAATTAGTAGCAAGCCAGCCCGTAAATATACGGCGGCCAGTTATTCCTGAAAGAAAACTAAAAGTACGATTTCTTTCTCTGGCCTGGTTGTTCCTTGAGAAAGAAACGCTCCAGGAATACTGCCGAGATTCTTGAAAAAGAATCAAAAATATTAATTAAATAAATAAAACTCCAAATGTAATCTCCAACGGCCCAAAGCCACTTCACCTCTTCACCTCGATAAAGGAAAAAACGTAATCAATAAAAGCAGCACGCGTTTTAAATAATATAGTTACTTAAACAAAAATAATTATTTGAGAAATCTCTCTAGACCTGGGGGCCTGCCTGTTAGGGCGGCAATCATCCCCGGAGATCAGTTCCTACTTATCTCGACCGTCAAACTCAACTGTCAAAACAAAAATAATTAATTGAGAAATTGAATTTCTTAGACCTGGGGGCCTGCCTATCTAGGGCGGCACTCATCCCCGGGAGATCAACTGTCTCCAAGTGTCTAAACCGAACTCTCTTGAATTGACTAGCGTCTAGCCGTTCGATTGCAACAAAAAATCCTGACCAATCAGAGGTTAAACGGTTAGAATAATTGTCGAATTTGTCAAACCCTGTTGGAAAACTGGGAATACTTTTTTACATTATACCGTCATTATACTTATACATAACATATATTTTTCGCTATTTTGAACATCTAGCTCTCTGCCTAAATAAAAAATTTCATATTTTATTTTGCAAGTAGCCCTTCAGTATTTTAATTGCAAAGCATTTTGAAAACATGACAACGCGGATTTGATTTGAACATTTGATGTTAAAGTTAAACTGAATTTGAGGTTAGAAGTGTAAGCCGGTGGTTGATCAAAAATTAAGAATCCAGAAGTAAGACAAAATATGAAGAAAGAAATGAGGAAAATACTAAGAGAAACTGATCCTGCGAAGTTTGTGGAGCTGAAAGATAACTATTTGGCCCATTTAAAACAAGAGGGGGAAAATTATTTTTTAAATTATTTGCAAAGGCGAGTATAATAAATTTTATTCAAAATAAATTTTTAATTTTCCCTTTATAGGTACTACTTTCAGAATGAAGAAAGGATTAAAATGTGGGCACATTGTCATAGAATTAATGCAGGGATAAATACGAACATGGCCATTGAGAGTTTAAATAAAGTTCTAAAATACAACAAAATGAATGGACAGCGCAACCTTAGGTAAAAGTAAATTATATTTCTAAAAAAAGAATAATACTTAAATAAATATTATGTCTCCAGAGTGGAAAAATTATTGGATTTATTGGAAGAACTTGTGGATGAAAAGATGTGGAAAAAGATTATCAACGTGGAAAGACCAAATGCTAACAGCTACCAACACAAAATTAACCTAGAAGCCCATAAAAAAGCAGAAGAAATGATTAATAAGGTAAACTTGTCAAGTGACAATAATTTTAAAGTTCAGTCTTGTTCGGTAAGTGATAAATATTATTTTGTTTTTTATAATGAAGTATGTGATGACGAATGTAGAGCTGGATATTGTAACAAATGTAAAATATGTTTACATAGATATTGTTGCCAGTGTCCAGAAAATGCTGTAAAAACTGTAATATGTAAACATATACACGCTGTAGCTATGTTTGAGCAGAGAAGCGAGTCTGTTTTAGGTACTTCAAGTCCTGATGATGACGAGAATAATGTTTTGTTTATTGATGAGCCTTCAACAAGCCAGGTACGCTATCATGATGATGTAAACCATTTCATTCAGGAGACCAGGCCTCATATAGAAACCATGGCATTTGAGGACAAGCGAGAGGTTGTGACACTGCAAGTATTACAATTATGAGACATTTAATTTTGAATTTGTTACATATTATTTTGCAAGAAATGAATAGCTTCGCTCGCAGTTTGGATGAAGAATCCTTTAGCAAGTACGTCGATATCTTTAGGAAATATAAAGCGGACAAACTACAGAATGCCGAAGAAAATTCTAGAAAAAGGAAACTTGAGAAACAAACGTAAGTATTATCCAAATAAGAAGTAGAACAATTATTTTTAAGTTTTTCATTTTTATATATTTTATCTGCTTTAAAATAACTGTATACTTTCATCAGTGTTTACTCGTATTTATGATTAATTTGTAAGAATATATATATAATTCACTTGTTCGAAGTTTGTTAGAGTACTGTTCTGTGATTTGGTCGCCGCGTTACGCTTGTCATGTTCAGAGACTTGAAAAGGTTCAAAGTAAATTTCTTAAATATCTTCTGAATAAATTTCACTTCCCCTACAGTAACATCTCTTAAGATACTAAGCTTTTGCTTTGTGGTGTCAAAAGCCTGGAATGTCGTAGAAACGCATATTTACTGTTCCTCTACAAACTTCTTAAGGTGGCCGTTTCGCCATGTTAAATCTCCATAAGAACATTACTGTCTTTCAGACTACCTGACTCCAAAACTTGGCAAAATAAATAAAGGATCACCTTATATTTACATAAATGAGACATGTATCTTTCATGTAAAGAGATACAATTAAAAAAAAAAAAACAAGTTTTAATGCTTTAAAACAAAATTTTAAAACCACTACAAAATTGAGTTGGATTTTTCCAACGAACTGGATTTTTCGGTAGTTAAAATTGAATATTTTCGGTATAAGAAATTTATTTCGCATTATATTTTTTTACTGTGATTTATAGACATTTAGTAGTAACCAGGTAACAAAAATAATACGTTTTATTATCCATTTTTTCTTAATAGTGGTTTTTTTGTCGCACATTTTAATTGTTTGTCCCATATTCGATGTATTTAGAACGGAGCGGTTTAAAGGATAGCTTAATTTAAATAACGTACACTTCAAAGAAGGACAGAAGACTGCGTGTTACTAGGTGAGAGTATATCATGCCGACTCATAAGAAATCTGCCAAAAAGCGATTTCCTAAAACTTCAGGTATTTTTGAATAGATGGCACATCGTACAGGCCCAGTATTAGTAAGTAGGGTAGTAGGGTTAGTATGTTTTTAGTGGTTTTTACTTTGACAGCGCTGTGAGATCGGAAGTACTGATAAGAAATAATACGTTAAATTGCTGTCATTTGGACGGTTTAATAAATGTCTAAAACATGCTTAGAAGTTCGGTGCAATAAGGATAGAAACATATAACCTTGTGCATACCTAAGTGCCGAAGGTATGTATATGCTCGGCCGACGGTCAGCGCTTACATCGGTCGAACTTAGCTATATAAATAAAAAAATATGTGCCATACAGTCTATCAGCTCTGCAGTCAGAGCTGTCAAAGTACTCTAAAATAGTACTTCAAGTACAAGTACCAAGTTTTTGATTTTTTAAAAATTACTTCAAGTACAAGTATCAAGTATTCATTAAAATGTACTTACATTTTCAAGTAAATTAAAAAAGTACTTGAAGTACCACCCAAGTATTTTACTTGAAGTAAATCCAAGTACTTGAAGTAAACCAAAATACTTGAAGTAAAACAAAGTACTTGAAGTAAAACAAAGGACTTAAAGTAAAACAAAGTACTAGAAGTAAACCAAAGTACTTGAACTACATAAAAATACTTGAACTAATTAAAAGTACTTCAAGTAAAACAAATTATACTTGAGTAGTATTTTTTGTAAGGAAGTTAGAGGGTTTATTCCTCAAAACGGGGTTTTCTAACAACTCCTAAAAGCTTTAAGGACTGAGCGCTACGTCATTGGAAAGTAGGCCAGTCGGTAAAAACTATAGTTAGGAAAACAAGTAGTAGGTAGTAGGGTTGCTAAGTGTCCCGTTTTAAGTCGGGATCTTATGCATCCGATGTCCGAAATAATGTAAAATTTCGTATGAAATTTTTGGCAACAGGCCTACAATGCCGTACTCGGGTGAGCGCTCGGGCCTTAAACTATTATAGGAAATATTGTTTTTTTCCAAAATGGTTTTTTTCCTGTGGTTGCCAACGGGTTGGCGTTGGCACCCGTTGGCATCCGATTCATCTGTCAAAAGCGAGTGTTTTCATATGGGTGCCTACAGCAGGTTGTCACCCAAAACCTATTCTTGGGAAATATTTTAATTTCCCATCAACACAAAATCAAGTGAGAACAACCTAACTTCAATTTTGATGTCGTTTTCATTTTTTTAGTGGAAATATTGTAAATTCGAGTACTTGGTTGATTTTTTACTTCAACTACTTTTTATTTACTTTAAGTATTGTTTTTACTTCAACTACTTTTTATATACTTGAAGTACTTTCTTTACTTAAAGTACTTTTTTTACTTCAAGTACATCGTAATACTTCAAGTACTTAAATAAATACTTCAAGTAATTTACTTGGTCAAAACAAGTAAAAATCCAAGTATTTTCATAAAAACCAATCAAGTACAAGTACAAGTACCTCCTAATAAAAAGTACTTGAAGTAAAATTTAAAGTACTTTAAGTAAAATATTACTTAATGTACTTCAAGTTTTGACAGCTCTGTCTGCAGTGTAGTAAATCATACATTTTTATTGGCATAACTACGTTCGACTAAGCGTTGACCGTCGGCCAAGCACTAAAAGAAAAAACCATGGGTAAAACGAGTGCTTACTTAGTGTACTTCTGTCCTTTATTATTTTCATTCGTTAAAGAAGGACACGAATGCACTTAGTGCGCAAACTTATTACGTAATGGTTGGACATGTTATTTCGACCTTCGAGCATATACATACTAAAAACACACTTGACAGTGCGAACAAGCGTGCAAGAGAAAGAAAAATAACAGTATTACCTTTTTCTCCCTCGCTCCAACGTGCTTTTGGTCGAAACCTCCTTATCGGCTAATCATCACGTTGGAGCGAGAGAGAAAGGTTATAGTGTGATTCTTCTTTCTCTCTCGCAGGCTTGTTCGCAGTGCGGAATGTCAAGGCTGCCCCTAGTAGGTATATGCTCGAGCGTTTCGACACAACTTTTATAAACTTCAATTGACTTTATTTGTTAACGGTTTTTAGTCAATGGCATCAGCTATTATAAGTACGTGTAATTAATGTTCATTACACGAAGCAAATTTCTTAGTTCAAAAATATCAAAGATTCGGATTACTCAGTTAATGAGGTTAATTCTGTTTAAAGCGTAGTTTTACATAATTTCATATAACTCGGGTTATTTCAGTATTTAAGTCTGTAATGACATTTGACTTTTACATTTTTAACATATTTTGGGTAATAAGATTAATATACAAATAAACAATAAAATATGATAAACTCAGTTTTTTATTTACAAAACACATACAAAAATGTTTTCAATTTATTTTACATATATACAGGGTGTCCCACGATCGACAAACTGCGGCGATTTCTTGAAAAGTGTGTTTTGGAAATTTTGAAGATTTACTAACGTCGGTGGGAGCAAGTCGGCTAAAATATTTCCAGGGTGGTGGCTGTTATACCAGAAGTAGGTGTCAACTTGCTTAATTTAAATAAAACACCCCATGAGTAGAACGTAAATCTGCTATGCGGGCCATCCAGAAATTTTAACCTGGGCTTTAAATTTTTTTTCCAAAATTTTTAATTTTCCAATATCTACCTGAAATAACTTTTTAAAAAAATAAAAACTGCCAATATTTTTATTTCATTTCAATCTAAGCTAATACTAGAATCATACAAATTGAATAATTGGGGCCCATGACAGCTACAAAGAAAAATATGGGCCCTCAAACCACAAAAAGAGGTAAACAATAAACCTAAGAGCCAACTTTAAATTGCATTAAAAAAGAAAACTAGAAATGATCGAGTATTTCTAATTAGTCAAAAACATCTTCAATTCATGCCCTTTCGAACAATATGCAATAACCACAATTTGCTTAAAAACAGCAAGAGTTATTTGTCAACTTTATCAAGATGGGCATTTTTTCCTTTGTGGCTGTCATGGGCCCCAATCATTGAAATTGTATGATTCTAGTATTAGTCTAGATTAAAATAAAATAAAAATGTTTTCACTTTCATGATTTTTCAAAAAGTTATTTTAGTTCGAAGTCAGAAAATTAAGAATTAAAAAAAATTAACAAAAAAATCTTAGGGCCAAGTTCAAAATATCTGAGTGGACCACATAGCAGACGGCCCCACCTATCTCAGATTTATGTATGTCTACTCATGTGCCGAACAACTTGCATATTATTTCATTTTTAGATTTTACACAAGGTTTCATGCTTCATGTCCTCTACCTAAATCTAAACGTTTTTAACATATTTAAGTTTTGTACATAAATTTTTGCTATGAAAAAGCCGTTATTTAATCTGAGTTTGATTTATTGTTAAAAAGAACCTACTTTAATAATTTTTTAAAAATATTTTAATAACTTATATGTTTTTAAAAAACAAGATTGAAAATAAAATTAAAAACCAGCTAAAAAATATTTTTTTTTGTAAAGCCCCATTTTTTTAATCATATCTTATTTAGCATTAAAATAAGGGCAAGTTTGTATAAGGATGCCTATTCCGAAAATGTTTAGTTTTTGGTAAATTATTACATAGTTTAATATTTTTATATGGCGATTGCTGATTTGATGTTTAGTTATACTCCTATTTCGTTAAAATATTTTACTCTTAGTTGGATTATGACGGTGACATTTATATAGGAATTGTTTTTTAACGCCATTATAGTGAGCTCCGAGTATTATGGAGTCGCCATGAAAAATATTAAAGTGGCAATATATCAAATCCAAAAATTTTCGTAATGGACAACCTTACACAAACTTGCAAATATAAGATAAAATATAGATAAAATTATAAAATTCGGGGTTTTCCTTAAGAACAAAGATTTTTGGCAATTTTTTAAATTTCATTTTTAATCTTATTTCTTGAACACCCTTTGTAATAAGTTATGAGAATACTGTAAAATCTCCTTGAATTAAGGCATGTAAACATCAGTTTTGATGTAAAAACTTAAATATGTCAAAAAGCTTAGATTTAGGTATAGCATATGATAATGAAATTTGCCTAAAATCTTGTGTAGAAATCTAAAGATAAAATAATATATAGGGAGTTTTATTTAAAATCAGCTAGTTGACACCTATTTTTGGTATAATCGGAAGTGTCAGCAACTTGAAAATATTTTAACCGAGTTGTCACTATCGACGTTAGTAAACCTTTAAATTTTTAAAGCTTGCCTGTCAATTGCTGCAGTTCGTTGTGGGACACCCACAAAAGTATTTACTTTTAAGTTTTATTTTTGATATAACCAATTACAAAATGTGTCATCTTCTAAAGCGAACTGAAGCTAGTCTTAAAGAGGATTGTTTTCTTTTTGTGGATTATGTTTGCTCATAAAACCCTCAGTTTGGATTTTAACTCTCGATAATAATGGTGGTATCTTGAAACAGTGCAACTTATTTGGGTATGTGGATATCCTGAATTATCTTAACTCTTTTTTTTTCATAGTCATTTCAGCACATAAACCTCCTGGCCTTTTAACAGATCCTGTACTCGGTTGTAAATCCTAAAATATCAAAGATGAATAATATTAGTATTGACCTATGTCCAGGGTTTTATGTTAATTTTATATAGTTTACTAGCTTTTCGCCCGCGTGGATTAAACGATTTTGGCTTTTCTTGTTATTTGCCCGTCTCACAAAAAAAAAATTATATTCGATACATGGATACATGGAAGAATATTCTTAGCCTAGCCTTTTGCCAAATTTTATCGTGACGAGTCAAGGATAAAAAATGAATGAGTGATCATGATTTTATTTTATTTTTTTTTCAAATTAAACCCCTATAATTTTTTAATGATTATGACAGATATTATCTCTAATGACTAGATGCATTTGTTTAATAAAATAAAAAAATAAATAAAAAAATTGTAATTGAATTGTATTAAATTGTTATATTTTCCTTTAATAGGCACTTTATTCCGCTTTGGTTTATGGAATAACATATTATTTAAATATTAAGTTTTTTAGATAATATAAAAAAAATTTAGACTAATAACTACTCAAAAACATCACACACATCTACATGTTTTTAAAGTGTACTCAAGGGCGGATTGGGAAAATTCTTATGGGGGGAGGCGGCCTTAGGCAGGTTAACCAGGGTTTTGGGGGTATTCATATTGAAATACGCCCCAATGTTAAGGGGGTCCGAGCGTTCTCCGTCCAGGTTAGCCACCTGTCTGGCTCCACTTGTAAATTACAAATTACAGTAGGCCTACGTATTATAGCAACCACATTATTTTTTACAAATAACTATTGCCTAACCTAAAACAATAGGCAATATAAAAAGTTGTCGATTAATAAGTTACTAATTAACATAACAACAGTTATGTTCTTCCATTTTTAACTCGTTTGTTTTTTTCCCTTTTTTTAGATGAAGGGGGGGCACAATCGCCCCATTCGCCCCTCTCTGAATCCGTCTTTGAGTCTACTGATAAGCTTTAAATATGCAAAAATACTTACCAACACCTACCAATAGTGGTACAGCTGTAAGGTGGCAAACAAGATTTTACTCAACAACCACAGACATTATATATCCGGTAAACATTTTTGGAATCAAATCAAAACTAATTAAGCAAGCCTTATGTCATTCTTAACATCTAAAAGAAAATAAAATAATAAGTAAATAATATTTTTTGCATAAATATAATTAAAGAGGTGAAATAGCAATGGTAGAGATTGAACGTGTAAGAACAACACCGATACGTCACGGTCTCATATGGCAAACCCGTATAAAACCGTGACGTATAGGTGTTGTTCTAACAGCGTTCGATCTCTACTTGATACATTTTTATGGCATGAAAAAAGTATTTGTAAAAGATTTTGGTAATGAAATAAAAAATAATAATTGTAATAGGATCTATGGAGAGAATTATGTCATTTATTCATCATATATCCTATTCACCATGATAACTTTACGTAATGCTAGTGTATTAACTTATCCTTAACAATTTGTGTCAATTTTTTTTATGAAATATAAATAAATATAGGTAAATATATAGAAATTTAACCAGTCAAGTAAAAACCTTTCAACAGAAAAAAGATATGTACTGGGGCTTTAACAATTATTGCATAGTTCTGTGCTAAAATGAATTAAAATATCTCTTTGTCAAACCTAAATATTTTTAAATCAATTATTGGCCAGTTTCAGGGTGGTTTAAGGTCAAACCATAAACTTTAATTTCGTTTGTCTGCTGTTGCAGTTCCCGTTCGCAAGTTAGACTTGGGCGGCAGTGAAACGGCAACGACAATGAAATGTCAAGTTTAAAAATTGGCAGTTACTTTTGAAAGTTGTATCCGCGATGAAATATAATTTTAAAAAATAATGCGAATTAAATTTGTACTTACCTTTTGTCATCTTTGGGTATAAAATACCCTAAGCAGGCCTAAACTCTTTGAGTCATTTTAGTTTTGTATTTCCTTATAACCACTTTTACATCGTCTTTTAATGTCTTTACAGTTCATAAGAACACAAAACGTAACAACAAAATGCACCAATTACATTCCATAAATATTTACACCTTTAACTAAACAAAACATGTTTGAAATATAAACAAAACTGTCGTTATTCGGAATCGAAAATGGCCATTTGAAATCCAGAACACCAACTGATTTGTTATCCTATATTCTAATAGGTACATTCGAATCTCAAAAGCCAGGTATTGCATACTCTGTCATTCCATAATGTAAACAAAGACAAATAGATGCGACGAGCATCACAAGGTAAAAAAGGGGACAAAAGGATAATCGCTCTTCTCGTCTCGGGTAATAGCCAAATATTTATAGTGTGACATTCTCCAGTAAAAGAAAAGATGTACATTTTAAAACTGCCTTGTGTACGCCATATTAAAATAATTATTTTTGTTGTGAGACTAAGTTATTTGGGTATAACAACTACATTTTTTTTGTTTTACAAGTATTTTATTAAAAATAATAGGCTTGACGTTTTGGAGATAAATGTATCTATCTCCGTTAATAAAAGCAAATAAAAATTTCGTTGCTTAAAACTAATTTAACAATATTTTAAAACAGTCAAAAATACCTAAAAATACTAAAAAAGTTAATTTTAAGGAGACATTTCTTCAGAATTAAGTTGCGATGTGGATGAAAATAAATTCGCTTCTTGCATCATTCAGGCGAGAACGCCAAAAATCTGTCACAGACATTCTACAAAAGTTTGTTTTTGGCCCAAGTTATCGCTTGTTAAATCCATTAACAAAGCTTTGCTCCCTGTATGGTTTCTTCTCTTTAACAAATTAAAACACCATTTTCTTTTATTTTTTTACGTTTTTGCGAAAGGCCCGCTATAACTACAAAACTGGCAGCGCTAATTATAACGTCGTCATCTGTTTCCGACGACATGATGAGTTTCCACGGATCGTTTGCGAACGAGGGAGCACGAACGAATTCATTCGTTCGTTCGTTCGCTCGTGATCGCACTAATTTAAACGCTCCTATAGCAGTCTATTACCTCTACATTGTAGTTGATCATACATTTTCATTTATTCGTCCGATGTCAGCGCTAACCGTCGCCATCGGTCGCCTTATTAGTTTTGATAAAAGTACCTACCTTTTTTGCTACGAATTCCCGCAGAAACATTCATAATACTTAAACTACAAGGCGGGTTAAACAAAGGGATATCCTTTTTTGCTTTTTATACCTATGATACCTATTTGTTTTTCCATTTCATTGAATTTCTAAACTTTCATTTTCTGGCGATTTTTAAATTTTTACTATGTACTTGCTCTACCACACTATTTTTTATAATAAAAATCGGTGGTACTTTAACATAATAGGGCGGTAAAATATTTTTGTCAATTTAACTATATCGCAACATTTTAGTTACATGAGTGAACAAACATTCAAATTTTTTTAATAATTTTTAAATTTCGCATACTATTATTTTTAAATTTTACCAATAAATCCAAAAGTGGCTAATTTGTTTTATAATATAGTCAAAATTCTTATTATGGCGAATTTTAATTTAAAATTGTAAAATATTGAAGAATGACCCTTAAATTTTATTAAATTGTTTCAGCTTTTGGGCGAAATAAGTCTCTGTACTTCAGAACATATTGGCATTTATTTTTAGTTGAAATTGTTGACATTTTTTCGGTTATACATTTCTACGCACCGGGGCAGCACTTGGTTGAACACAAAATTGTAAAATATTAGTATCTAAAACGCCTGCGCCAGCGCATCCAGACGGCCACCTTAATGGAGGAATTGACTGCACTAGTCTTTTAAATTTAATTACGTTTTTAATTCCTATAAGACACACAAGGCAAGCGCAGTTATTTTACGAACGTTATCACAGAACTAACTATGGATGTAATGCTTGTTGACCGTTTGGTTAATAATTAGTATAGGTTTTTCTCTGATTGTGCCATCTTTTCTGTTAATTTGATTGCATTAAAAAGATTGTTAAGTGGAAGTATGTAGACCTGTCTTCCTTATATGGCTTAGCTAGTTTACTCTCTTTTATTTGCCTTAAGTTAGTTTAATTTAATTTAATTTGTTTGGAATTTAATTTTGTTGTATTGTTTTCGTACCATTTAGAATATCTTATTCTGTAGTGTATACTGATTTGTAAATAAATAAATAAAATATACAGGATGTTTCTTAATAACATGCTAATATTTAATGGGGTGATTCTTGGACTCATTTTAAGAAAAAAACTTCATATGAATGTATGTCCTAAACGTCTTCTCTTTTGAGATACAGGGTGTTAAAATTTTAAGAAAAAAATAATTTATTGTCATTTTCATACCACTTTAAATATTTTTATGAAAATTGCTGTACGGCGTTTATGCATTAAAGAGCATTTTTTAACCTAAGAAACATTTTGAAGAAATTATTGTTCAAAGTTACATAAATCGTTTTTTCTCGTAATTGGTCCAGTGAGATGCAAATAAGTGAAATTATTTTTTTTATGGGAAAACGCTGAATCGTACGAAAAAAAGTCAAGTAACCAAATTTGTTTTAAATTGACCGAGGACTCCAAAAATAGTTTTTATTTTAAGAGAAAGCAGTGGCGGACTACTTTTTCCTTCAAAAATATCTAGTCAGAGTCCAGTACGGACGCCACTGTTGGAAATAAAAAAATGTTTCTTAGGTCAAAAAATGCTCTTTAATGCATAAACGCCGTACACCAATTTTCATAAAAATATTTAAAGCGGTATGAAAATGACAATAAAAAAATTATTTTTTCTTAAAATTTTAACACCCTGTATCTCAAAAGATAAGACGTTTAGGACATACATTCATATGAAGTTTTTTCTTAAAATGAGTCCAAGAATCACCCCTTAAATATTGGCATGTTATTAGAAACACCCTGTATAGGGCACTATAACAATAAAAGCTGAATTATAAAATTTAATATGTATAATATCATTTATTTATATTTCTATTTACCCTAAAAAACTAATAAAATAGTATAAACACATACACATTGTAACTTTTATTTTAAAACTTATACAATAATCTACAATACCTAAATAATAATTAATTATTCTAATCACATAGTCAAACTAAAGGATCTTAAAATTCATTCACCAATCTATCAAGAAAATAAATGCCTCGAGTGGTCGATTTACAGTTTAAACTTGGCGCCATTGTCATAACTGGCTGCCGCGTTCTCATTGGCCGGCACCGTTGGAAAATTAACGTATGCTTTATATTATACTTACCTAATTGATTTACAAGGAAACTTAATAAATAATAAACAAAAACATTTTATGATTTTTTTATTTATAAAATTTACAATAAATTACCTATGTACTTTATCCTTTAGTAGTCAGATTCATGTTGTTATTCCATATAGATGAATATCTTCTAATCCTGGGTGTGATGGCTAAAATATAAATGCAAAAAATGAATACAGAATGAAGGCACAGTTGATCAATCATGTGTACCCCTGGGTTAAAGTTAAAGATAACCCCGAGGCAAAGTAGTGAAGAGTTATCCCCATATGCACCGTAAACGAAAATCTAGATTAATTGTTTAATCTCACTTAACCTATGGAAAAATGATGGTTTGTTGAGATCAAACAGGTAATCGAAATTATGTATGTACGGTACATAGGGGGTTATTAAAAGTCATTATAGTCGTAACTTAAGATTGGTGACCTATGATTGATAAGCCGGCGCCCTTAAAATAATATACAATATACCTACACTACAGTATATAGTACCTTAAATTTTTGGGTTTCATTCAGCTTTCCATTTAATTTATTATTGGGTTTCATTTTCCATAAATTTTGTAGGAAATTCAGTTATATATAAAAGGCTTCGAGCACTTTAACTTTGTTTTTATGTTATGGGCTTTTAGGAACTTGGGTGAAAAAACCTGAAATGCAGAGCTAAGAGTTAATAATATAATAAAATAAAACCACCAACATATCAAAGGTTTACCGTTTTGCTTTTACTTGGCATCAAAAATAGTTCCTATTTTTACTCATTATTGTATTTAACACCTAAAAAGGTTTTAAAATAAACTACAAAGCCCTTAGCAAAAATTTCCCACAAAATAAATCGCAAGACTGACGTTTAAAACAGCTGATTGAGTGTCATTCCTTATATTTTCGCCTGTCGTGATTTGATTGGTCGGGATTTTTTGTTGCAATCGAACGGCTAGACGCTAGTTAGTCTTGAATTGCGAAAAGTCGCTGCTTTTATAGATTACGTGGCAGTCCTTTAACTCATCTTTAATCCTCGTGCTTCGAGCTAAACAAAGTAAAAGGGTAAGAAAAACTATACTTACTTTATTTTAATATCAATAACAAAGCAACCAATTAAAATATAAACAGAAGTTATAGATTTTGATGGAAGGACAAAATTAGATAAAGAGTATTAGAAAAAGAACGTATAGGTTTTTTTTGGGAAATTAAAATGCTAAAAATGGTTTATAAATATTTTTATTGTCAAATCAGCTTGCTTAGAATGGACAAACTAAATTTGTTGTTGGCTAAATTAAATCAAAGAGACAGTTTAAATGTTTTTGTATTTTTTTTCTATTTTTTTAATGTTTTTTTATCATGAAAATGTTTGCCAACATAAGTCTTTACAAAAAATTAATATCTATTTTCTTTTAGATACCTTAAAAAATAGCAAAAGCATGGCTTAAATATTGGAACTTTTTACACTGCAACAAATTAACTAAACTGCTCAACAAAAAGATCGTACCATTTAATTTTTAGACCCATTATCAAATTGCTGTAACTTTTTTAAAAATTAACTTTTTAAATATCTAAAACGAAGTTAAAAACCGCGTTTCTTCTACTTTAAGCTGTATTGCATTTAGTTTTAGTAAGATGAATATTATCATGATGTACAGGGTGATCATTAGAATGCGGCAAAAAAATTAAAAATTCGAGTGTCCCATTTCAGTGGTAGTTTTTCTTGGTCGTTATAATATGGGTTGTTACCAAGGTCATATCAATATCTCTAGACGTTTATGCCAGTTTTTGAATTGAGGAACTCTGGCTGGATTGACGGATTTCAACGAGTGTTTCATATTCAGAAGCTCATTTCATGTAGATTTTTTATGTCCTAAGCACTTTTCGATAGGCTATAATTTTATAAGTATACAGGGTCAAAAAATATCAAAAACGTAGCTAATTTAGAAATCCTAAATATAGGGTAAATTATTGAACGCCAAATCGACCATATGTGTGTGTTTTGTTTTAAAAATGGCCAAGTTAAAGTTTGTGTCAATATCTCGAAACGACTTCTACCGCTAATCGATTTATGCTGTTTAAGTCCCTGTAAACTTATTCAGCAAAAATTTGTTGTTATTATGGCATTAGGTCTGAATGGTAGAAATTCCAACAACGTCTTAAAGTTTTAAACATTTTTAAACATAAATTAGGGCATTTGGTGTTGTACACCATGATATACGGAGTGATCAACAAGTGCTGTCAAATTTATTATGTTATCCATAATTACCGCAACATTAGGTACAGAACGGCCTTGTTTGCGCAACATGTTTTAGATTAAAATTTAAACTCTTTTTAGTACATTTCGGTGTCCAAAAACTTACCGCACTATATTTTTTAGTTGATTTTAGCAAATTACCTCTACAAAAAACAAAAAGATGTTTACTTGATACATTAAATTTATCTATAGCAGCGATACGTTTCTATAGCAACGATGGAATAATGTCATTGTCATAAAACAATTTGTCAAACAAAACTTTTTGTCTTCTGTAGAGGTAATTTTACTTTTTAAAAATGGCAAAAATAAGCGAAAATGAACTACAAAATTTAGTGCGGTAAGTTTTTAGACACTGAAATGTATTAAAAAGAGTTACATGCTTAATAATTTTAATCTTAAGCAGATTACGTCAACAAGGCCGTACTATACCGAACATTGCGGAATTTGTGGGCACCACAATATCTGTTAAACAACCACTAGCTAGAGCACGAGCCCATGGTAGTCCAAATTACCGTCAACAAGGTCGCTGCGGACGAGCCAGAAAAACGACAGCTAGGCAAGATCGTCTAATAATACGAGACGTCAATCGCTGTAGGACTCTTAATACTACCAAAATTTGCCGAAGTTTCCAAGCAGCAAGTGGCGTAAGGGTCTCCACACAAACTATCAGGAGACGGCTTCATGAGCGAGGACTTTGCAAGCTACTCATAGAGCTGCAAGGAGGCATTGGGCTGTAGATTATGCTAACTGGGGGATAGCAGAATGGAGTAGGTGCATGTTTACGGATAAATGTAGGTTTAATTTGTATAAAAGTGATGAAATAATTTTGGTCTAAAGAGCAAGAAAAAAACAATATCTGGAAGAAAACATGGATGCAAGGGTTCCGTTTAAAGGTGGAGGACTGCTTGTGTGGGGTGGTGTGATGTTGAATGGGAGAACAGATTTGGTTGTTTTGGTGGGAGAATTGATGAATGCTGAAAGGTATCGAGATATGTGTATTTAGGCCAGTAAAATTAAGGCGATTTAGACCCCAACCTCAAACAAATTTGGGACAAGCTGATTTTCTCAGGATCTTCTCTATATACCATGGGCTTTATATAGAAAAAAATCCCCATGAATCCCAAGAGGGGAACTGGCCCATTCTGGGGTCAAAATACAAAAATATTGGATTTTCTTTAATTAAACTCAAATAACTTTAAAGTAGCTTGAAATTTAAAAAATGTATAAAGAACAAAATTATCCGGGACACAAAATGCTACAAATCCGTTTTTTAAATATTAAAATCCGATTAAAACAAAAAAAGTTATGATCATATAAGTAAAGGCTGACCTTTACTTGTATGCTATATGGCCCAATCTGACAATACTGCCCTCCGAGGCGTATGTGCCATGTGGTGGGGCAAAGTAGAAGCACACATTGAATATTTATAATTTCACGATCACATGATGATCACGCTTTAGTTCTCTGTAGTTAGAAAGGGTTAATTCTTATAAGTATTGATAAACTTATTAAGTGGTGGATTTAAACTAAATTAAATTTTGAATTTAACTGCATATTAATCAGGTAAACAAATATTTTATATTTTGAATATTTTTTTGTAATTGTTCCTTTCTTGATGTAGATTGTTGTAATGTCAGACACATGTTTGATATGTCAATCGGCATTAGCCGTCGCAGCGACAGTTAAGCTTAGAACAAAAGGAATAACAAAGATCATTGAGTGCAGTAAAAGATACAGGGACGGGCTTGAGACAAAACTTACGAATAACAATGAACTTGTACTACATGTTGAATGCAGAAAGAATTATACTCTGAAACAACTGTGAATTCCGCAGAACATAATAAAAAAGAAAAGTGTTTTTCACAAGAACGAAAAGCTAGAAGCAAGTCTGAATTAGTTTTTGACTTTAAACAGTTTTGTTTGTTTTGTAATACGAAACTTAATACGAAGAAAGACATTAACTCAAAAAAGGTACGACAAGTGGAAACGTTACAAATAAAACAAAATAGTGAGTCACGATGTTTAGCGAGAAAAGATGAATGGTCAGATGAAGTTTACAGACGAATAAGTACGACAAATGACCTGGTAGCTGCAGAAGCCAAATACCATAAGAACTGTTTTACAAATTTTTTTAGACAAAAATCAGACAAAACTTCTGGTCGCCCTGTTGATGACAGATGTCAACTTGCGTTTAAGCAGGTTTGCGACTATATTGAAAATTCAGATGAATATTGTCAATTTTCATTAATAGAGTTGAAGACAAAGATGCAATATATCAGCGGAAAAGACGAAAACTGGTCCCGAGTGTACATGAAAAAAAAGTTGTTGGATTATTTTGGTGAAAAAATTATTATAACAGAAATTCCAGGTAAGGTGGGTGTACTAACTTTTAAGGGAAAAAGTCATCAATTGCTATCAGATAAGTGGTATGAAAGTAGGAAACGTGATATGGCGGCTGAACGTCTTAGAATTGTGGAGGCTGCAGCTGCTATTGTACGAGAAGATATTAGGGGGTTAATGTATGAGGTGGAAAAATATCCTTCTAGTGAAAGTATTATGGACGGAGGGGTATTACCAGAGACTCTGTCAAAATTTGTTAATTCTTTACTTTCTAAAGACACATCTGACTGCAAGTCGATTGCTCTACAAAACGTGATTATTTCTAATGTGAGAAAACGTTCGTATATCTCACCAGTACGTTTTGGTTTAGCAGTGCATTTGCACCGAAGATATGGTTCCAGACATCTTTTAGACTTACTTTCTAATCTGGGTTTTTGTGAATCTTATACGGAAATATTAAAATTTGAATCATCTGACCATAATAAAATAACTATATCGGAAAATGCTTTTACTCAGTGGGTTTATGACAACGCTGACTTTAATACCAGAACCTTAGATGGTCATAAAACTTTTCATGCCATGGGAGGGGTAGTTTGTATATATCCTGCAGAATCTGTTAAAGTAAGCGATAACACTATACGCCCTAAAAAATATTCAGAGGTTCTTAAGAAAGGTGGCGGCTTTGGTTGTATGCCAATTAAAAATTATATTAAACCGCCCCAATCAGGTTTTAAAAGCTTACTTCTTTCAGATTTAAGTGAAATTGTTCAGCCATCCAATTATTTAAATTACTTATTGCATGATACCTTATGGCACGCTGGTCATATTTTTGAGACGCCTGCCTCTCCGTCTTGGAGCGGTTTTATGTCTCTACAAAAATCAGAAAATACAATAATAAAAACACGTATTTTACCGGTTCCATTCATAAACTTAGATCCTAACAATCTTAGTTCTATATATACAGCTATTACATTTTCAATAAATGAATGCAAAAAAATGGCCAAAGTATGTGTATAATCACATTTGACCAGCCTTTGTTTTGGAAGGCATCAGAAATTGTTACCTCAGCACCTGAGGGAAGTGATCTTTCTAAAGTACTCATCAGGCTTGGTGGGTTTCATACTTTAATTTCTTTTTTTGGTTGTATAGGGTATTTTATGAATGGAAGCGGAATTGAAGAGGTCTGGGCCACAATATATGCCAAAAATAGTATTGTCCACATGATGAGTGGTCATTCATATGCTCGTGCGTTAAGAGCGCATATTTTAACATATTTAGCATTAACGGTACTCGTAAGTAAAAACATTGATTTTGAAAATAGCAGAGATGAGGAAATTTTAATAGAAAGTTTTGCTCACTTTTCGTTTGATTCACTCGCGGACTTTCTGCCTTTAACAAATAAAATTCGGAAAAAAATTATGGAAAAGTTTGAAGCTTTAGCATCTGCTAGTGAAACAGCTAAACTATGGTTACAATACTATAAATTAGTAGAATTGGCATTAATGTTTATTAGATCCGAAAGGTTAGGAGATATCTCTTTGCAGATGTATTGTTGTAAAGAAATGCTGCCCTACTTCCATTCAGCTGCTCATTTACCGTATGCCAAGTCTCTTCACTTATACCTACAAAATATTTTAAAGTTGTACACAAATTTGAATGAAGTAATGCCCCTTCACGAACACACAAAATTCTTTTCGGAAGGCGCATTTACCATCAGACGTACGGACAAGCTGTGGTGTGGTACATGGTCGGACATGATAATTGAGCAGGAGCTCATGCGCTCTATTAAAACTGTCGGTGGTCTAACGCAGGGCAGAGGACTTACAGATAATGCATTTGCAAAATGGATATCTTCTATGCCACAGTGTTCATTAATCAGTGATTGCTTGAGAAGTTTTCTGGTGTCACGCCAACCTTTTCTGAACAACACAAGGAACTCAGAGATTCAAGAATTAATAGGGATAAAAGTGACATGACAAAAATTCTAGATTGGTTCTCTGATCATTCTCCATTTGATGTGAATAAAAAACAGTTAATTTCCTTGTCTTCCGGTCTTCTTTCCACAAGCAATATAAACTGTCATAAAGCTTATGAGGTTGGTTGTAAATTATTAGAAAGCAACGTCGGAAAAGCTTTCGCTGATTTAAAGTTGAAACGAAATGACCGAGTTTTATCAATGGCACACATGAATAAAAATGTTAAAATAGGAAACAATCAATCTACGGTTAACCCTGTACAACTATTTAGTAGAATAATTTGTGTAGCAAAAAGCCAAGAAGACCGGAAAGAGTGTTTTAAATATGAGCTTTCGCAATATCCCTGTTCAATTTTTGATGAAATATCTATGAGAAAAAATACAAAATCCTCGTTTTTAGAATATTTTGACAAAAAATTATCCCCTTCTAGTGTCTTGCCAGAAGGTAAAAATATGTTTGTTATAGATGGAGGATTTTTACTAAGAAAAGTTTTGTGGCAGACCCCGGCTCAATTTAAAGATATTGTATTTCAATATGTCAAGTATGTACAATATCATTTCGGAAACGATTGTACCGTCATCTTTGATGGGTACGCTAAAGAAAATTTTTCTACAAAATTTGGAGAGCACCTTCGAAGACTTAAATATTCTGCTGGTCAAGAAGTAAATTTTAATTTGGAAACCCTAGTTAATATAAGTCAAAATAATTTTTTAACAGTGTCTTCAAATAAAGATAAATTAATAGGCTTTTTAACTAAAGAACTAGTCAATGCTGGTATTTCAGTTTTAAAAGCCGACAGCGATGCAGATTATCTTATTGCGAACACTGCCACAACCTATAGCGCGGACGTAGAATCGGCTGTCATTGTAGTGGGTCAAGATACAGATTTAATGGTTCTACTCATTGACCAATGTAGTACAGACAATGTTTATATGCTTAGACCTGGTGCAGCAGGAAAATCAAATAGGATAACAAATATATACGAATTAAAACGTAGGTTAAATAAATCAGTCGTTTCCAATATTTTGTTCCTTCACGCAATGTCCGGTTGTGACACGACATCTGCGTTTTATAAAAAGGAAAAAAACCGCACTCTCTGTTTTGGAAAAGGAAAAAGTCCTCTCTAGTGAACTCCAAATATTCAAAAGTGAATTACCAGAGCATGAAAAGTTATTGGAAGTTGGTGAAAAATTTATATTAAAGTGGTATGGTGGTATTAAAAGCAAAAACTTAAATGAGTACAGATTTCTGAAGTATAATCAGGTAATTGCTAGACAAAACTTATTTAGCAACTTTGAGTTATCGACACTACCACCAACTACTGAAGCACACAGCTTCACATTAAAAGGGTTTATTTGCAGGTTCAAATGTGGCGTGGAAAACAGTTGATTCCGGAAGACTGGGGTTGGGTAAAAGTAAGGGGTTGTTTGGAACCACAAAAAAATTTAAAAGACATAGCTCCAGATTTTATATTAAAATTTTTGTTTTGCGGATGCAAATTTGGCTGCTCAAAAAGTTGTAGCTGCAAAAAAATTAATATTAAATGCACCGAAAGTTGCAGTGTTTGTGTAGGGCAGTATTGCGACAATGCAATGGATGTGTCTTTAGCCGAGGAAGAATGTTAATACCTATTATTTTTTGTTTCCTTTTCAATTTTTTTTTGTTTGTTGTGTAAGCACTAATTTAAAATTGGGTTTAAATGAATCAGTATTGACTTTATATTAATAATAATAAAGGCTGTATCTAAAAAACTATCTGGCTATTATTTTCTACCAAGATCTCCGAATATATATGTATTGTTTGAGAATATTCTAATATTTTGTAAGTTTGGACATCTGTTTCTATAGTTTTTCCACCCTGTAGGTACTTCGTTTTAATACCATTCGATAGGGAATTTAGTTTAAAAATAAAAGGTCTCTTGTCATTTTTCCGAAAAACGTTGAATAAAAAAATATACAGGAAAACGCAAAACTTGCACCTTTGGGGGTGGTTTTGGGGTAGTTCCCCGTCGCAGGTATGGGGATTTTTATATACATATTAAACACCTTTTCTTTAGTAGCATAATGCAGAAATTAGCTTGTCCCAAATTAGTTTGAGGTTGACTCCCAATTTTACTGGCCTAATTAGATATATTGTTATTCCTTTTGCACAAAACTTTGGGATTTTGTCTTGGTGGACGACAACGCTCGTCCACATAGAGCCAGAATCGTCCAAGAAGTCTTAAGGGAAAACAATATCAAAAGAATGATGCCTGCAAGATCGCCGATATGAATGTGATAGAATACGTATGGAGTTGGATTAAAAAAAAATTACGGAGAGCATAATTTTTACAACTTGGATGACATGGCAGATGCAATAAAAGTGGAATAAAACGATATTCCCCAGAACTTCCTTGCAAGCTTAGTGAATAACATGCCAAGAAGGGTAGAGGAAGTTAGGCGGGCTCACGGGGTACCCACCTATTATTAATTTTAATGTTTTTTTTGTTTGTTACATCATTAATTTTATCTGTTACTATTGTTGTTTTTAATATTTTTTATTAAATGTAATTTTACGCATTTGCGATTTATAAAAAAATTTATCTAATGAGAATGTTTTATTTTTTAACGTTTATTAAAACATATGTAAAATGGATTACTGGAAAATCCTAAATTTACATTCATCTAGGATTTTAATAATAAAGACTTGCAACAACGTGTAGGAATATCGAAAAAACAATATTATTCTAATAAGTAAAAGATTTTGCTATCCAAAATGGCACAAAATTAAACATTTAAATTTTTTGAAAGCACTTTGTTGATCACTTTGTATATCATGGTGTACAACACCAAATGCCCTAATTTATGTTTAAAAATGTTTAAAACTTTAAGACGTTGTTGGAATTCTTACCAATCAGACCTAATGCCATAATAACGACACATTTTTGCTGAATAAGTTTACAGGCACTTAAAGAGCGTAAATTAGCGGTAGAAATCATTTCGAGATATTGACACAAACTTTAACTTGGCCATTTTTAAAACAAAACACACACATATGGTCCCTTTGGCGTTCAATAATTTACCCTATATTTAGGATTTCTAAATCAGCTTCGTTTTTGGTATTATTTTGCCCCGTATACTCATAAAATTATAACCCATCGAAAAGTGCTTATGGCATAAAAAATCTACATGAAATGAGCTTTCCGAATTTGGGACACTAGTTGAAATCCGTCAATCCATTTTCCAGTTATAGCTTTTAAAGAATTGATTTCCAAAATTGGCAAAATGGCATTAACGTCTAGAGATATTGATATGACCTTGGTAACAACCCCTAATATAACGGCCAAAAAAAATTACCACTGAAATGGGACACACTCGATTTTTTTGTATTTTTGCAGGACTCTATTGATCACCCTGTACATCGTGATAATGTTTATCTTACTAAAACTAAATGCAATACAGCTTAAAGTAAAGAAAACGCGGATTTAATCTTCGTTTTAGATATTCAGAAAAGTTAATTTTTAACAAAGTTACAGCAGTTTGAAAATGGGTCTAAAAATTAAATGGTACGACCTTTTTGTTGAGCAGTTTATATAAAATTGTTAATGTTATTACGTAAAAATAAATTAAGGACTAATTTTTATAATGTCCAAGAACTTGACCGTGTGAAACCAGCAACTATTTTATAACCGAAAGGTATGCACTAAACTAAAAAAAAATCGACCACAAAATATATTTTATTCTTCAGCTCAATTAATTGATGTGAATACTTTGTATTAATTAGGTCACGTTTAACCTTGCTATTTCCTATGACTTAATAATTTCTTTTTAAATAATCAAAACATCTCGTGATTTTGATTAAAACAACATTTTGGTAGTAAATTAATGTGAGTCAGGAGTGTGTCTTAATTATTTCGTCACGGCAATATTTAATTAGACATTAATTTATTAAATTTCGACAATAATATATGGTATATTGGTTTAAAGATAGCTTGTGATCGCTATTTTTATGTAAAAAAATATTGTTTAGGTTAGTCGCCAGTGGGTAACGCTTCGGTGTGGTATAGGCTTGCGCACGTACAGAATTGATTGACCTTTTTTTTCGAATTTGCATCACCTGAAATATTCCTTAAAACCTTTTAGATACTTGAAAAATCCACCAACGTTTTGGCGACAAATCGGTAACCGTTTTCAAGGTATACACGATTGGCAAGGCAAAAGCACGCATGCCAATTTTAATTAATAAAATAAAAATATTGAAAAGAGAACAATTTCCCCTATTCCATTTCCAATACGACGACGGACGACGGTGATTCGTAACCATATTGTTGGCTGATGCATGCAGGGGGATGCAGAACAAGCGTCCAGCTATTTTTTGCATTATTTAAGGGGTTGACTTATTTTTTTTTGTGGGGCCAATTAAATTTATAGGTATCCATATAAAAGGTCTGTAAATTTAGTTGAGCTTATGGCAAAAATATTCGACATTACCAACTCCATTGCATCGCAGGTATTGTCGAATGTTAGAACGGAGTTTTATAATCGGCTTGGGTGTTGCAAAACTTAGCAGGGCATTGTCTTCGAGCCTTTATTAAAATGATAACGCTTTTAAGTCCAATTTTTTGAAATTATTTTTTTTAATATTACGATTTCTATTAATTTAATTAATTTTTAAGAATGTTCATGAGTTTATTTTTTTATAATAGCAGTTTTTATTTTATTTTTAGGTTTAAGTCAGATAAAAACTCAACAACCTTTTAATTACTGTTGTATAAAATAGAACAGTGAACAGAATGACCGCATGCAAACGAAAATATTGTAAAAAACTCCAAAAAATGCTATTGACAATCACTCCTTTAACGTCCGGGGTCTGGCTGATACTGCCGATCACAGAATAAAAAAGGGTTAGAGAAGTGTTGCAACAATGTATTTCTTTCGCAACAGAAGATAACCTTGAATGGCAAGAACGCCCACTTCCCCTAGAGATGGCTCTACGTTATTATTTTATAATTTTATTTATAGATGGGCCTGTCGCTTGATCAAATTATATTTGTCCTACTTTACCGATTGAGATGATTTATATTTATGGTGGGCATTTAAAATTTTGCCAAAGTTAATTTCGATTTATTTGGTATCTTTTTTAGTTGATTGGAAAAAAATAAGTTAAACTTCATCAACTGATTATTTGTTGGTGAAGTTTAACCAATTATTTACCCTTCAACTAAAATAGATACCAAAATAAGCCAAAATTGCCTTGTTTTAAAAAAACCTTAAAATGCGTTTTAAATATTTTTTTATTTATTTAATTATTAATTAATTATTTTGTTGCTTATTGTTAATAGTTCCGTTTTTCAAATAAACAAACACAAGTTTTTTAAATTTTTGCATGTAAAAGGGCATTATTCAATTAAAACACAAAACTGCAAATTAATATATTTATTTTAATTATCTATATACATATATTAATTTTAACTACAGCAAGAATAAATAAATGGTCCACCATTTTTTCATATGGGTAGAAGTACGCAGCAACACATCTGGAAAAAAAAGGAGTACCTTATTCTTAACCAAGATATTAGTTACTTTTCTTCGCGTCTTTTAAACCTATTTAATTTTGTTAGGTATAATGCTGTCCGAAAAAAAGTAGGTAAGTACGTAGAGAAAGTGACATGAAAAAGTAAACAATATGAAAAAATAAATAAGAAAAATATAAATTGATATTTCTATATGGTGAGACACAGTGACATATGTTGTATGCTCTTATCGTAGAATTACATTGTCATTATATTTAAAAATTACACATGCTTAAAAAGCAGATATTGCAATTTTGTATAAACTATGGTAACTAAGATGATTATTTCTAAATACAAAAAAAAAAACCTATGCTTATTTGGTCTTTTTATCAGTTTTTGTTGATTTTAGGTCTAATTTTTTCAGTTTCCCTACTTTATTCAAAAAAATAATAATTAATTAACTTGATTCCTTTCTTATTATCTTAAATTTCCTCCAAAATTTAAAATTGGCAAAGGCTATATATAATAATAATTAGTGACTAGCTTAAAATCAAACATAAATAGAAAAAATCTTCAACATCTCATGCTATTATAAAATACACTTTTAATCAAAATTCTGTGTATAAAATCTGACAAAATACTTATTGTGCTTCCTCCACTTTTTTATATCATAAGAGAATAATAAAACCATTATAAAAATAAATAACTCATCCCATTCTCGGTAAAACTAAACCTATTTACAAAAAAAAGCTAAAATGTAAAATACTTGGAGCCTAAAAACTTTGAAATTTCATACATCTATAAGAAGTTTAACATTGAAATTGTTTTTTACTTTATGTATCAACATAAACATAAATGAATAAAAATTTTTAAAAGATGTTCCTCATGTAAATACATGACGATCAATTACAGAACCATCCAATGAGGACTAAATAGGGCCATATTGATGGCATTCTTCTTATATAAAAAAAATGTGAAATAGCCATCTTGTGTATTTTGCCCATAAAATTTGAAAGAATACTAAAGAAAATGGATTAAATTTAAAAAAAAATACGTCATAAAATATTTTTTAATGGACCCTTTTCCCTAAATGAGGAAAGCCACAACTATAGCTCTTTTCAGCACTTGTTAAATGATCCTGAATGGTTTTCCTATTTTTCCTACAATATTTAGTAAAACACATACCACTTTGCCACTTTAACTGACATCTTATTTTTAATTTAACCAAATTAGCAGTAATTCAGCCTTAAAATACACAAAAGCACAGAACATAATCCTATGATTTTAACTTTTAGTTGTTTATGGGGTTAGGGGTCAACAGCTGATTATACTTTTATTTCATATCGTCTGGTAGACCTTCGATTACATTATAAATTTAAGTCCGGTAGGTTCAATATCAGAGCAGGTAAGTGTCACTATGTAACACTTTCCAAACTGTTTCATTTTTATATATCAAATAAGACATTTAAAAATATGCCAACATGACATTTTTTTTTCACTTGTTGACTGTCGTCACAGGGTAAAAGGTAATGCAACTTTAGAATAAATTGTGATTTTTTGATTTTTTGAAATCAAATAATGATACAGAACAGACTTAAGTATAAAATAAAAATACATTTCGATACATTTCAGTAATACTTGTTACAGTTACTAGTTTAGGTTTAGACATTCTTGACTCGGCTCTTAGCATCACCTCGTCCATCTAACTCGTACTGTAACAAGTAACCTACCGGACTCCATAATGTAAATTATTATTAAAACTAATAGACATTTTTGAATTATTTTAATTTTTGCAAACTACTTGCTATTTTAAAATGGATGTATGTTAGCAAATTTAATATGTTTTGAAAGCACATTAAATTAAAATATTTACATAAAAAGCATGCTTCTGCGTAAAGAAATTGATTACAAAATACAATGATACCCCTAATTAGTTTTATATTTTAAAAGTATGAAGAAACAACAGTAAAATAATTTCATTTTTATTTATTTTGTTTTATTATAGAAGGAGTAAATAATAATGCTATAACAATGGCAATTCATTTTGAAATATTCATGCCCTTAGATCTGATAATTATAAAACTTTTCCCAGTTTTGAATCTCTTACAATTTCTTTCTATGATGAATGCAAATACATTAGTATTACAGCCTTTAAAGTACCCACAAAGTAGTTCATTGAAATGAAGATGTGTTAATTTTTTTCTAACAAAAAATGTTTAGTTTAATTTTGTTAGTCTTTCAAAGACAAGATATCCTTAGTGTTTTAAAACAAGCAAAAAATAGGCCTACCCACAGCAGTAGCTTAAATATAATTTGCATAATTTTAATTTTTCCATACAAAACACTTCGAAAGAAAATGTTTCCGAGTAAAAAATTAAATTAAAATACAAAATTATTGCATACCATTAAAAATATACATAAATATTAGGTAGTTCAGAATAAAAATGAAATTATTAAATGATTGTATATTTGTACTTACAATGGTGCATGTTATCCTCGTTTTCCTTTGCAAAAATTTGGGGCAGCTGCCCTGCGATTTTCTTCTGTAACAAAATACACACTGCATGATATGCTCAACCTGCCAATTACTGCTTAAAACAAAAAATATGCCAAACTTACCCAATAACACAGAAAAACACTAATAATTAAGAAAATCTCCAAAATCACGCGGTGACACGACACTTTAAAAATAGCACATAAACAATAAGTGAAAGAAAATGGCTTCCGCATTCCACAGCAAAGACCTTCCCCACTTCGAAGGAGACCGAAGTCATTCGAAACACACGAAGTGGGAAGTGGAATGTTGCCGTTCGCAGCGACTAGTCGCGGAAATAGCGAATTTTTTTAGTACTTTGAGACGACGGGGATTTACAGAAACAAACCTATTTGTAGAGACTTTTTCTGAGTTAGACTATATATTTTATTTTTTTTTAACTATTTACTAAGTAATTACAAATATCCTATTTATATGCATATTTAAATTTTATTATAACCTTCTGCTTTCGTTTATATTTAATAACATAGCGTCCGAGACTATACCTAGGGAGCTGGTCGCCGACCTTCGGCAGATCTATATCAGCACCGGGGTTTTAACGGAGGCCTTCTTAGCGGAGGGGTGCTTTCATAAATACACTAGTAATTAAAATTGAGAAGAGGTAGCCGAACGGCCGCGTCGCCCAGGTCGCCCAGCGTCGCTCCTTCCGGATTGTATGTTATCGTAAATAAACCTCCGTTAAAATACCGCATAAATTCTGGCAAGCGGATGCGGAGGTTGGTTCTTTGCGGAAGTTCCGCAGTAACGGGAGGTGGAGTTCCGTTACAACTTTAATCAGCACGAGCAGAAAGAAAAGGTAATACAAAGGTTTCCTATCATGTTTACTCTACAGTATATTTATAAAGTGGAGCATTTATTAAAATTATGTAGGAGCAAAACGCTCCTACCCGTTGGTTTTTAGTTTTTTTGGCAGGTTTTTGTTCCTTTATGTACTTTGTTATTTTCCTAAGCTTTAACATAAAATACAATTTATTTGGTTTTTATGGCTGTTTTATTAAATCTCCAAAAATAAGTAACGTGGGAGATTTATGATCCCATCTAGGTGGCAACACTGCCTTACCCTGCCCCTAGCCCCGTTCCCGTAAGTGGGCCCCACTTTGAGCCTAAACCGTTGTTGCAAAATCTTCAATATTAGTGACACCCCCTGTGCCGATTGCCGATCGCCGTCCGCCGAATCGACTGAATGCCCTGCCCGCGGTATTCCCCTCTTCTTGTGGGGCAGGTAGAGGGAGAATCAGTCACAGCTTGTTTTCTGTGTTTCTTTATTTTGCTCAAGCCTTTGCCTATTAAATTGGCATTTTCTTTTATTGCACTGAAAATCTCTGCATGCAAGAAATTGGTTTGCCAGTAGTGTATAAAAAATTGTTTTTTTAAAGTCAAACAATAATTTAAAAAAATATGTGAATTTTGCTTTTAAAATCCGAGAAATTTAAGAAGTTTATATACATTTAGCCAGGTATTGTCTCATTATTTTTTATACGGTTTTAGATTTTTTTAGGTGATTTTCAAGTTCGAAAGTGTCAATTGACTACGTGTGTGCACAAGTCAATACCCTAAAACATGGATCAAAAGGGTCTCGTGTGGCGAATAACACAAACAACTTTTATTAATATACTTATTTGCCCCAAAAATATGAAACATATCTACTATTTTTATGTAAATTGCTTTTTTAGTTTTAGTACCTGTACCTGTATACAACATGGTATAATGGGAGATAAAAAAAAA
>JAHBCN010009427.1:0-35032 GCA_019359885.1 Listronotus oregonensis
TTGGAAGTTATTTCTATGTTACAGTGTTCACAGAACGGCATTTCCGTAGTAAGGTTAAACTTAAACTGAAGTATTTGCTAATGATTGGTTGCTTTTACTTCTACGGAGACGAGGAACTTGTAGCAACATAGAGGGGGAAAAATCATCATATTCTATACCTCTAAAGGATAAATAATTCTTTAGTTTCTTAAACTCGGGATGAACGCCAATCTTGAGAGGGTTTTTTCTACGTTTTACCTCTTTAATCGTTAAAGCTAGATAGGCGCAATTTCAAGTTTACAAAAAAATTCAGGATTCTGTTCTCCAACTGGTGGTGTTAAGGGAACCGGAAAATTCCTTGCTCTTCGATCTCTTACCAAAAAGTTCTTCTTCAAAATCTTTTTCATCCATCGCTCAAAAAGACGTGGTCGTTGAATAAGGTATAGGTAAATAATAGGAGCAAATTTGGAACGAGCACTTTGTAATTCCTCTTCCATCTCCTAACCAGGCTGATCATCTATAGAATAATGTCGGCGTTCCCAATTTTTAGAGATATAAGAGCGTATAGGCTCGTCAGGAATCTCAGATTCTCCGTAAGAGAGTTAAAGATCGTAAGAACCATAACTCATCTTGACAAAGCGTATTTCACAAATAAAACAGTCAACAGAGCTGAGAGCCTTTTAAGACTTACTTAGAAACAAGTTCAGCCAATCAGAATCGTGTATTTAGTATTAACAGGTTGAGACTTGTTGTTTTTGTTTCCTGTTTACTGATAAGCCATTTCCTGTTGTTAACCGACAACATCCTGCCGATAATTAAAATTACTAATATCGGTTTCTGTTTACTGATAAGCCAATTCCTCTTGTTAACCGACAACATCCTCAAGCTGTTTTTGCCTAAATCACATCCTTGGAGATATCAATCCAGCTGTTGTGAGAATTATCGAAACCAAGCCATTTTACATATTTTTATTTCCTTTCTTGCGAATATTGTCAATTAAAAAACATCGTTGTTTATTTTCTAACTGTTTCGTAAAAACCGCCACAATAGGATCCTTGTAGACCTCCCAAAAATGTTAATATTATATCCCTTTGCTTTTTAAACAATTCAGTCGTCCAATTAGGCATATAACCTTTAACAAAAACGTGTTTAGCCTTACTTATACGAACAATATCACCAACCTTGAATTTCTGCTTCCCAACAACTTTAATATAACTGTATTTACTATTTAAATTGGAATTCTCATTATGTTTATCAACATCCTTCGGCTTCATTCCCCTCGTACGATGTTTTGTATTATTATAAGTATTTGTAACTTGTTCCAACAAGTCTAACCACTTGTGATTACCATTAAGTGTAAATAACTTGAAAGCTTTTCCTTAATTGTTCGAATAACTTGTTGGGCAATTGAAGCTTTTAAAACACTAAAAGCATTATATTGATGGATTCCATGTTTTTTCATAAGACTTTAAAAACTGCTATTGTAGTATTCTTTACCATTATCTGTTACCAGTTTTTTCGGTATTTTTTTAGACTGTTTAAGTATATTCTCCATAGGCTTGGTAACATCTTGAGCAGATTTTGACTTTATCGGTCTAGTCCAGAGAAATTTCGAAAAACAATCAATCACAACCAATATATATTTAAATCCTTTGTTTTCGCAAGCATACTGGTCAAGTTGGGCTAAATCGGAAGCAAACGTATTATCCAATCCATATTGTATAAATCCACGTCGTTTAAACTTCTTCTTTATAGGTCTATGCAGCCCTCTTACAACCTGCTCTCGCGCTTTCGTTATCGCCATATTAGAAATGATGAGTTTTCCAATAATGCACTTAAATATATACTTAATGTCCAGCAAGCGATGAAACAGCAGGTCCCTGAATCACACTTTCGTGCTGCGACAACTTTCGTTTTAGAGTGTTAATATTGCTTCTCATATGACTTAAAGACGTTTCGATTTCAGTGTCTTTTTTCTGTAATGCATTCAATTGGCGATGTGTTTGAATTTCAAACTGAGTATGATTTTTATTAGTTTCTTGTACGACGTTCAACGACTTTTGTAAATCAGCAGTAGTATTTTTAATATCACTTCTTATCTGACTTAAAGACGTTTCGATTTCAGTGTCTTTTTTCCGTAATGCTTTCAATTGACGATGTGTTTGAATCTCAAACTGAGTATGATTTTTATTAGTTTCTTGTACAACGTTCAAAGAATTTTGTAAATCAGCAGTAGTATTTTTAAGGAGATTGAGAGCTGTGGAAATATTAACGTACATCGCGTCTACATAACGCTTAGTAGTAACATCATTTACGCCGACAGGATCTTGAACATTACAAAGTTTGTGATTACTCATAATCACCTTCATCGGTTAACGGGAGAGCATTAGAAGCTTGAACTAATCTCGAACGAGACGTAGCGGAGGAGGAGGATGAAGAACAACCAAACTTATTAAAAGTCTAACACTTTATTGAACTAATTTAAATTAGATGTTTTTTAAGAATTCGATAACTCCCAGACCTCCCAAATCTGGGAAAATAATTCATTATCTCGTTAATTTTTTGTTATTTCCGGCAACCCTTGCGGCGTGTAACTTTTCAAACCGTTGTAATGGATTATGGTTGAAACAAAAAGGCTAAAATATAATCTTGACCCTTTTTGGTCATCAGTCTTTGCACGTATCAAACCATTGACCGTGAAGGTTAATAGGTAGTTATTTTATGTTATGTTATTATTTAAATATTAGTTTATATAACAAGACTGATATATTATTGTAAAATGTGTATAGTAAATGATGTTTGTTTAATGTTTAAATATGTATATAATAACTTGATTTATACACATTAAGATTAGATACGATTAGATATATTTAGATGCATTTCGATGCAGTAAGATAAGTTTTATACCATTTTTTATATATTTATATTAAAGTATGTTTTATACAAAGTCTCTTGTTTGACTTCTTGACGTGTACCAGATACAGAACCCCAAATACAAAGCAGAAGTAAAAATGGCGATCCTACCAGTTACATGTTGAGAAGTCAGGGGAAAAGTGCATGCCGTCCAGTGATATGGAAACAGACGCTAATATGGGCCATCATCTTCCAAACATGCGGAAATTACTGACTCTGGGGTAGTCAATTCAAATTTCATCGTGGAACAAGAAAGCATCCAAGTGCCTACCGATGTAAGAGTTCTACAATATATATTGACAGTTGTTGTTGTATTGTTGTTTCTACTAAAAATAAAGCAGACCTATCGAAAGCAACTTAAGAAGAATCTCTCCAGAAGTATGTATTTCAAAACTCCAGCAGCAGAACCCAGCGTAGTTTGAGAAGTCCCAGAACCAGAACACTGAACAGCGTTGGACATAACCCCACAGCAAGGATCAACCCTCAACCCAGAACACAGACAGCAGTATAGTATGTAAGTTTATTAGGGAAAAACATTTTTATTATTATTATTTGTATATTTTTTATTATGAACATTGTGTTAAAGTCTGCTCGACGCTCAAGTGCTCTCAAAACATTTTATTAGTCTGAAAATTATTATTTTTTAATTTTATTACGATATTATGGTATTTAATTCGCTAAAAAGCATATACGTAGACTCAGTTAAATTGTGCGACATTATAAAGAAAAGAGCCAAAAGAACGCCGACTAGATTTAATTAGAGTAAATAATTTAATTCTAGAAGTAGGGAAGTTAGAAAATAAGTTTCATAATATACAAAAAGAGGTCCAAGCATCTGCTATTGACGACCCAAACGTTAAAAAATCATATTCAGATTATAATAAAGCTATTGAATCTCACCTTTTTAAATCGCGTTCTCTCCTGAACGAAAGACTAAAAGATTTAGTTAAGGAAAATAACCCAACTGAACAATTAAAAAATAATAGTAATACCGAGAAAATAAATATGGCGGAAAAATTTGATTTAAGAACAGCGGTATCTTTGTTACCATCTATGGATAACACGGAAAATAGCACTAAACAGTTAATTGACGCAATTGAGTTATATAGCAGTCTTATCGACGATAATGGGCAAACCTTATTGATTAATTACGTTTTAAAAACAAAATTAACGCAAAATGCAAAACTACGGTTAGAAAACTCGTATGGTACAGTGGAACAGCTAGTAGGGGATATAAAAAACCGGTTGTTAACGAAAAAATCACCGGCAGTTTTATCAACTCAATTACATAACGCAAGACAAGACGGCAGAAGTATCGACGATTACGCAAAGTTGATCGAGACACTATTGGTCGATCTAACGATAGCGCAGGCCGATAATAATACAGCCGCAATGGGAGTGTTGCGAGGGATTAACGAGAAAATTGCAGTAAACGCTTTTGCAAATGGACTTAGGAGTAACGAACTAAGGACTATAGTAAAGGCCAGGAATTACCAAAACTTAAAAGACGCAGTTTTAGCGGCTAGGGAAGAAGAGTTAACAAAACACCCTCAGCCTAATGTGTTTCACATGAAAGGCTCAAAAAACTTTAATTACAGGCCACATAACCAGGGAAGAGGTAACAAAAATAATTATCGCCCCTTTGATAATTATAGGCCAAACCCACAGGGTAATCTAAACTACCAAAAGGGAACCAATACTAAAAACCACAGGTACATACAAAATAACCGAGTTCGGGGTCAGTATCATGGCCAAGGACGAAACAAACCGACGAACCGAGTGTATTGTGCTGACACTAGCAAGGACGATTTAAATACAAACAAAAATGCAAGTTCAAACGCGAAGCAGTTTTTCTTGCCTCACGAAAATAACAAGGTATCATGTTACAATATAAACGCATTAAATTACATAAGTGTTAATTATAATGGAAGAATATTATTGTTTTTAATTGACTCAGGTGCGAGCATTTCTTGTATTTTTGATAACTCTTTAATTAATAATGAAATAGTAAACACTAGAGAAAAACTAAAAATACAAGGAATAGCCGGATCCACATTGTCTATCGGTACCACAGAAATTAATTTTTCAATTAGGAATGAAAATTTTTCCAATAAGTTTGTTGTCGTAAAAAATTTCGATTCTCATATACAGGGAGTATTAGGTGTAGATTTTCTTTCTAAATATTCAGCAATAATTAATTATGAAATATTTTCAATTTCTTTAAAAAATAACGTCCGTTAATTTATTTATTTAATTTGACAAATCCGTCAAGCAGGTTAACGAAATTTAGGTTAATATTAGAAGAGTACGATTTTACGGTACATTATGTCAAAGGTTCAGAAAATGTGACAGCAGACGCACTATCGCGTATAGTTATAGAATCTAAAGACTTAAAAGGAATGAATGAAAAAATATGTGAGAGTGTGAATGTGTTAACTAGAGCTCAAGTTAGAGATAGAGCGGGTTTTGTGTCAAAACCAGAACTAACCACAACCGTGGAGACAAAAGACGTACAGACCGGAGGCGATAGGCTTGATCACCCTGTTGTAGCCGAGGTTTTAAAACGTCCCAATGACACGATTGAATTAAAAGTAGTGTCTAAAACAGAGTTTGCAAAACTTAAAAATTGCAATTTTACCAGTACTGTGATAATTTTATTTACAATGTGAATTCACAAACTATGTATTTTTACCAGAACAGTCGATCAGCGTATGACTTAGGTACATCGTTGAGACATCTGGACAAATGGTGCATAGAAAATAATATTCCGGAAATATATATATTAAAAAATGCACAAAGTGCAGAATTTTTAAATTTACTAAGTAAATGTAAATCGCATATGTTAGAACTGACTATAAAAATAAATATAGTTCGGGATGCGGAACGTATAACAGATAAAAAATTAAGACATATAATCTTAAATGATTTTCACACGTTACCAACAGGTGGTCATGCGGGTGTACAACGCATGTACAACAATATAAGGAAACGATATTTTTGGGCAGGTCTCAAAGGAGACGTAAGCCACTTTGTCAAAAACTGTGATAATTGCCAAAGGTATAAGCATTCAAATCCGAAGAAGGTACCAATGGTAATAACAAGTACGGCTAAATCGGCATTCGAAAAGGTTGTACTTGACCTTGTAGGCCCTCTACCTGAGGATAGCCAAAATAAAAAATACATTTTGACGCTTCAGTGCGACTTAACAAAGTTTGTGGAAGGATATCCAATAGAGGATAAGGAAGCTAAAACAGTAGCAAAGGCATTCGTAGAAAATTTTATACTACGATATGGGATACCTTGTGAAATCCTAACGGACCAAGGTTTGGAAGTTATGTCTAGCACGTTTAAGGAAGCTTGTAAACTATTAGGGATCCAACAGTTAAATTCTACAGCATACCATCATGAAACGCTTGGAGGTCTGGAAAACTCACATAAACATTTGGGTGCGTATTTGCGTATGCAATTGTCGAAATATAAAGAAAGTAATTGGAGCGACTGGGTATCGTATTGGTGTTTTTCATATAACAACACGGTAAACACCTCAACACGCTATACACCATACGAGCTTGTATTTGGTAAAATAAGCAAAATCCCGTCAAACCTTACTAATCAAATCGATCCTATTTATAATTTTGAGGATTACCCATTTGAGTTAAAATTTAGATTGCAGACTGCGTGGAATGACGCAAGAAATAACTTAATTGTCTCAAAAACTAAGCGTATAAACTCCAATAAAAGATGCAATAGCTATAATTATAAAATCGGAGACATGGTCCTAATAGAAAACAAAAATGTAGAAAATAAATTAGCACCTTTGTTAAAGGTCCATTTAAAATTTTAGATATTAAGAATACCAATGTAGTTTTAAATGTAAATAATAAGCCTAAGGAAGTACATAAAATATTATTAAACCTTATTTTAAGTCTTAAATTGTACATAGTATATAAGATAGCAGAATGAAAAAAAAAGTTCAGAAAACATTTTTTTTTCAACTTTGGGGAAGGTGTAATGGATTATGGTTGAAACAAAGGCTAAGATATAATCTTAGTACTTGTTAGGTCATCAGTCTATTGCACGTATCAAGCCATTGACCGTGAAGGTTAATAGGTAGTTATTTTATGTTATGTTATTATTTAAATATTAGTTTATATAACAAGACTGATATATTATTGTAAAATGTGTATAGTAAATGATGTTTGTTTAATGTTTAAATATGTATATAATAACTTGATTTATACACATTAAGATTAGATACGATTAGATATATTTAGACATTTCGATGCAGTAAGTAAGTTTTATACCATTTTTTATATATTTATATTAAAGTATGTTTTATACAAAGTCTCTTGTTTGACTTCTTGACGTGTACCAGATACTACGAACCAAGTACAAAGCAGAAGTACACCACATGGCGACCCTTCCATGAGAAGTACACCACACCGTTCAACCAATTCATTGACGTCATTATAATACTAACTATTATCTTAATTCTATCACTAGGGTCTATGTGAAATTAATCAATATAAGGTCACATCAATTGATAAAAGATCGGGCATATTTTAACATAACCTAGGACACGCTGAAATTTCTACTGATTTTTATAATTTATTTTTGTTAACTAATATAACTTTTCATCAATTAAATTTTTTTTTTAAACAATATACGATTGCTCAGGGGGTTTATGCCATCATTACATAAGTTTAATTATGAAAGACAGTAATAATTTTAGTAATACTATTTTAAAAAGTAGTTACAAAGAAAATGGTAAACGTCATCATATAATTGCAACGAACTGATTAATTTATTAAAAATACAGATCGCACAAATTAATGAAAAATTTGAATCTGTACAACATTTGACTGGACATACTCTTAATTCTCGTAATTGGCGCGGAATATTTAATGAATTTTTAAATGCTATTAAATGGCTTTTTGGCACACCAGACGCAGCCGATGCTCAATATTATACTGTCGCAATTAAAGCAATTAGTCAACAGAATCACGATATGCAAGTTTTAATGAAACAACAAATACATATTATTTCTAATGCAATCGAAAGTCATAACAAATTTGTACTAACCTTGCAGATTAATGAAAACAAAATAAACAAATAAATTCAAATATTTAATAAATTTGCTAATGAAACTGCAAAAAACCTAAACTTAAATAATTACTACCAAAAGGTCACAGACCATTTAAATTAAATATCTTAAATTTTTACAGAATTAAACAACAGTTCGATGTTATAATATATTCGATATTATTTGCGAAACAAAACGTTTTACACCCTTCTGTTATTTTTCTGAAACACCTAAAGGAAAAGCTATTATAAAAACAAAATTTAGTTCATCGGTAGAGCTTCCTATTAACCCGGAAGACACCGATAGTATTTACCATTATTTCTTTATTAGCGAACTTTCTGTTGTTTATTATATTATTTTATTTGCACTTAAAAATACTACTTGTTACCAAAGATCTTTATCAATTGTATCACCTTATACCCTCTCCTGCACCTGTACAAAATACCTCTGTAAACACCTACCTAGATCCTCAATGTAGTTACCTTTTATTGAGTATAACATACACCTACTATGTTAGAATGAAAGATCTTTAAGGATGGGAGCAAATCCTTGAAGATGACTACATTTGTTTTGATGTCTCTGTGCATTTGACACAAGAACAACCTGTATGCGAAACAGAATTGAAATTGAGAAAACACGCTGCATTACCCGAGAGTTGTCAAACTAGAAGCTCCAGATCTAGTATGAAAATTTGACACAACCAATGGCTTTTTGCTTTATGCAACTTCATAACTGAAACCATAAACTGCAATTCATCGACTTCTAATATACAAGACATGGAATTAGAAGGTATTGGCATATTTAGTTTGCAAGCAAAATGCAAATGCTACACCCATACAACGCTACTTATCGCTAAAACCAATGGTTTTTCCAATAATACCTATTATATTCCCAATTTTGTCCTAACTAATGATGATTGTTGGATTACCGAACAATGCTACCTCGCTAATCGACAGATGGAAGAGATTAAATTAACTAATTTAAATCATGATGATCTTCGCCATGCTCAGCACAAACCACAACAATACGAAGCCCAATTGCAACATAACATTGACCAGCCCTTCATAATTAATAACTCAAAATGGTATAATGTACTAATGGGAGCACTATGTCTAATAGCACTGGCCGTTGTGTTTTATTTCTGCTGCTGCAAGTGTTTGAACTGCAAACGTATACTTTCCAATCTGTTCAGATGTTTAAATGGAAAGAAGTGTCAATATCAAGTGTGTATTAACAGTCACAACACTATCAGTCAAATTTCTCTTGGATCCAAACATGATATGGACCCAAGACTCGTTCATCTATGCTCTAAATTACAAGAAGCCATCCAGGTCATCTCCACATCCTTCCTTAGACCTTGAAGAAAGAAGCCCAGTTACAACCCCGTTGCCCATACGATTGACCGATTGCTAAATACAAAGTTTAAAAGACATTTAGAAATTTTATTTTTTTGATGCTTTTACTTTTTCTTTTGTTTCAAATTCTCGGCGTAAGCCTTTTTTTGTCAAATGTATTAGATTGTTTCTTCATAAAGGTTTTTAGGAGATAGAGGTGTAGGAAAAGAAAAACACTATTTTTAAGTAACTTTATTCTTGTAAAAATCATTGTTTCAAATTATTTCAGAATAAAAACAAACGTACTTGGAAACGAACTTTACTTTAATATATACCTAATTTTATTGAGTCTTATCTTCTAAATTTAATTCTCATTTTATTTCTCCTTTTTTGGCATTATAAAACTTTTTAGGTGTTTTCTTACTTATAATTGTAATAAAACACTTAAGGATGTTAGAGAACTTACCCCTAAGGTAAACCCCTTATGTATGGCCACTTCATACCATACACAAGGGGCATAATAAAAGTCGTCACTGCTGGTCTGAAAAATAATGAAAATTCCTTTGAACCGGTAGTTGGTAAAAGTTAGTTCAACCTCTTAAAGTTAGTCAAAACTAGAGTTTTGCTAAGAAGTTATTTTATATCAATAATTTGTCAGTCACGGTTTTTATATTATTTTATTTTAAAATTAAAGTATTCAATTAAAACCAGAAAGGCCATCTCTTCACGTTTAAGTCTCCTTGGTGTTGCGTTTTTAGAGCTAATAAAATATCTGTTTTCGAGACAAGTTACGAAACAGTTGTATTTTAAGCACGCGATAAGAAAATTGTAAAGAAAGGCCGCTTACCGAGTTTAACTATATGTCAAGTACCTAAAACAAGAGAGGGACGTTTTTATTCACACCAGCCTTTAAAGATGAATTTCAACAGTAATGAGTTCCGATGGATATGACGTCAGCAGATTCCATCGGGATTAACGTCAATTAATTAAAAGACACCTATTATTAAATGTTCTAATAAAATCTTTAAATTTAACGGTTGTGTAGAAGATAAAAATTGTCAAAAAGTCTGTTTTTTAATATCTATTTTGTAAAAATACTGGAAAGAATGACATAATATTACCACGATAAAAAATATCATATCTGTTTTTTAATATCTATTTTGTAAAAATACTGGAAAGAATGACATAATATTACCACGATAAAAAATATCATATCATTCTTACCGGTAACAAACAATCGGCATTGTCCAATATTTCATTCATATTGTTTTTTAATAATATAATTTGGGTAAAAAAGCAAAAAATCACCAATCTTAAGGCTCAATTTACAAGTCATCTCTGACATCAGATTTATCAGCAATCACTGAGATGTATTCGGTGGTAAATTACTTTTCCAGCAGCGAATGATTAAATAAACAAATATTGATAAGTATAAAACCACACAGTACATTTGCAAATTATATTAAACAAAACTTTTCGTAACATTATTAAATTAATAATTTTATTTGAAACTATTAACATTTTAATATAGTTCAATGCAAAAAAATGCAATTAAAATGTTGGTATTTCGTAATTTTTTTTTTGCAAAAATAGATTTTAATTTTTTAACGTATATTAGATATATAAATATATCTAAAATAAGAACAAAACATGTACCTCAATTTTTTGTTTTAGTGTGGCTAGGAGCAATATCTACTGGAGTAGCCCTATTAATATCACCAATTACAGTATCTTTCTGTAAAAAAAAATCTACTCGTTTAACAGCGGTTATGGGGGGGTTAATAACAGCACTTGGATGTCTTTTTACGAGTTTTGCTACACAATTTCATCAATTATTTTTTAGGTATGTATCTATCTTGTCTTGCAAGTTTATATACGATATTGTTTAAGCAGAATTAGAAAAACTTAGCTTGGCAAGACAGGCGCTTTGTTTTTTTTTTAAACAGAAGGAGAATACTGTTTTGTGGCAGTGGAATCCATAACACACAGAATAACAGATGGAGTTCGCTAGCGGTTCTACCATAAATAATAAATATATGTAAAACAACAAATAATAGTAGTGTGTATAATACTGTTTTGTAACACTGAATATCACGTTCCGTCAGCAGTGACCATTTTTTTGTCTTAGTTCTTTAGCAAAGATCTTACCTCCAGTATGAAGAGGTAACCTAATAAGTAAAAGAAATGTTCATCACTGAAAAGACGGGTTTGAAACAGTAGATCTTTAAAGTGATTTTTTAATTCGTCAAAAATAGTGAAAAAATAATAACTTTTTCGTAGGTGGCTTACACTTTGTACTTAAACATAAAAATGCATCAGATATAAATATTTCTGAAAATTTCCCAAATAATGCCACATTTGTCATTTTAGCAACCATTTTAAACGACGTATATTTATATCCAGTTTTTTAAAACAAATTTAACGATAATGGTGGATATAACAGTCATTTCTATTTTAAAATTATTGGTAAAATGTGATAAATATAGATTTTTTCTTTTGGTAAAAATTCCATCTTTTTGTGCATATGAACTTCAATAAAATTATTATGTAGTCTTACAGTTAAACCTGTGCATGTAGGCATCACATTTTAAAGGATGCAACTTGTATATATCATTACAATTCGAGCATAATGCTATAATTAAAATAATAGACATGTTTCCTATTAAATTCGTTTTCATATAGCTCTACTTTATTTATTAAAGACGAATCATTTACTGGATGACGCTTAGTGCATCAGTAAAATCGACGATTATATCACGTTGTTTTTTTTTCTCTTGTCAAGAAATTACTAAATATTGTTTTTTGGTTTGTAATTAGGGTTGTCCAGCTTTTATAAATATTATTTATAAGTTTAATATTATTTATTATCGTAAAAACCCTATTTTACATATTTTATTTTAATTGAATACTTTCCCACTGTTAATAACATGAAAAACATGGTTGGCTTTCCCTTATTAAAAGTGGGTAATCAAGTAGAGGGAGCTCATTGTTAATGTTAAGGGTTTTTTGAAGTATAGAGAGCAGTTACTTTTAAAGGACCATCATAGAAACATCAAACCAATTTTACTCTATTTCTTTATACTCATTTTTTAATTTAATTTAATAAATAGATTAAAATTGATGTTGTGTGTTGTGTAAATGTATAACGCCTCAACTTGACATTCGTTCTTATAAAAATACCGAGTTAGAACTCCAACTACAAAAAAATTCTTAACAACATGCTCCCTTCCTCCTAGCATTAGATTCACAGCCTATTATATTTCTTTAGAGACTTTGTAACATTATAATCTTATATGGTCACAAGAAATATATAAACCGACATTATTGCACCCCGTATATTAAAAAATGTCTAAAAAAGTCCTAGGTAATTGTCTCGAAAGTTACCTATAGTCCGACTTTGACCAAATTGGGTATATGGGGGTTTTCAGGGGTTTTTTGGGTCGCCGATTAAGAATCTGAACACAATTTTTTTTGGAAATGTTTCGTTTTCGGTATGTTTGTCATCAACGTTAAAAATCAAATTAATCTTATTTACACTATTCCTCCTTCCTTTTGCACGGAATTTTTGATTTATACTTTAAATTGGCATACGATATTTTAAGAACTTATTAAAATCCCGTTTTTATATTTATTTTACACCTTTTTTTTCCATTTGATTGCAAACCTCCACTTTCAAAGATCGCAACCATGTATACACTAGGGATTTTATGAGCAAATATGGCCGCGGCCTTTGACAAAATTAAACAATTTAATAGAAAAAAGGTAAAAATAACTAAAAAACAAACTTTTATAAGGTGTTTATGAAATATTATGTGCCAATATAGTGTAAAAATGACAAATTGTGTGCAAAAAGAAGGAGGAATATAGTGAAAATGAGGTTAGTTTGATTTTTAACTTTGATAATAAATATCTCGAAAACAAAACGTTGCCAAAAAAATGTTTTTATCTTCGTGATCAGCGCCTCAAAAAACCCCCGTACACCAAATTTGGTCAAAATCGGAGTAGAAGCAACTTTCGAGACCATTATCAAATATTAAAATGTATCAAAACTTTTTCCAAAGACAATCAATAATTTTTTGCAAATTTTTAAATTCTTAGTAGTAAGACTGAGTTTTTTTTTAAACATATAATTAGAAAACGTGTCAAGACATACTTTTTTTAATATTCATTGACAAGATAACAACTATGAGCCAACTTTTCTCAACTTCCTTTTTCCTTTTTGTTATTTACCCAAATCCTTTATAAAGGCTGCCAATTACACATAGAAAAAGTATAACAACATATACTATTTATTGCTCACATTACCATTTATCTACTTATTTAAATTATAAGTTTAGTTTCTAAAAGAAAATGTCTTTATAAAAGACAGTTTAGAACATCCAACATAAAAACAAATCAGTCTAAAATAAACACAGTTTTATGTTTATACTTTAAAAGTCACTTATTCTCCTTACTGTTCATGTTAAAATATTTTTAACACATTTCACCCCAATATCAATCTTTAAAAAAAGGAATGTCCAAATTGTAGTCATCATATGGGCTGTCCCTAGATGAGAACCGTTTAGATTAAAGTTGTGTTCCGTTGCTTGTTCCATTACTAACTGCACGGCATTCAAATCTTATCACTTCTGCCTGAGATCGAGATAGTCTCTTCTTATTCTATCGTGGCATTTACTGCAATTTTTTAATTCCTAAAGTCTAATTCACTATGCTTTTGCGCTAGTCAATACATGCATAAACGACGGGAGAAAGTAAATAATTCATGAAAATAAAACGGAAAAAACTATATAGCCGTGTACAAAAACGTAAAAATTTCTTTTTTTTTACTCTTTGCAATATGTTACAAAGGTCAAAATTGGATAGCTGTCATTCTAGTACGGCCGTTTAGAGTACAAATAGCTGACAATTGGCCATAATGTTATTTTAAGTAACCGAGAGTGACTTTTGGGTACACAGGGTGCGTCATAAAGAAGTTGTATTTTTTTAAATTTTATACTTTGGATTAACGAGATATATTCAGTAGGGTTTTTTTTTTATCTTGGGACAGTCCACGAAGGCTGATGCCTAAGTACTAACGTACCGTGGGTGTCTTCAGTGTGGTGAGAGGGAGTTTGTTCACACGGGACTTAAATTTTTGGAGATTGGGAGGAGAAGGAAAAACTTCTGCGGGCAGCAGGTTCCATAGTCTTGACACTCTAGGCATGAAGGAACGAAGAAAGCGGGAAGTTCGGGGCCTCTCTAACTGAACTGTAAAAGGATGCATAAAAGTTGCACTACGTGTTGCTCTGTTGGGAGCTGCCAGAGAAGGAATAATACTGGCCAATTCCTCTGAGCAGAAGCCGTGAAAATACCTATAGAAGAGCGACAGATCCCCTACAGCTCGACGATGGGCAAGAAGAGGAAGCCTTTCTGTGAGCGTTGGATCATTAATAAGACGAACAGCTCTTTTTTGAATGGAGTCCCCAGACATGAGAACAATATTCCAAGGGTTGAAAACTCCTTACCCTAAATTAGCAGAAAAATCGGAAAACAAAATTTTTACTCCTTAGCTGTCTTAAATGAAGCGAAAGTAATATTTTTTTAGAATTTCAAAAAACTATGTAAGTAGTCCAAAAGAGACTTAAAGAATAAGAAAATGTTTGCTTTTTGAGAAAAATCGATTGCTCTCTTCCGCGACGCGTAGCATTTTTTTGTCGTTAAAGGAGTGAGAAATCATGGGTTGGGCATCCCGCACCGGCTTTCGGCAACTTATGTTGGTCTAGGGGGTTTCTGTTTTTTTTTTAACTGTCAACTGTGGTTCGTAATTTTTTTTTTTTTTTTTAATAGAAAAACATTATTTTGCATAACCTACTACTTTTGGAGTAAAATCCAGGAATCGGATATAGGATAGAGGTTTTTAATTTTGTAAAAGTTTTTCTGCAATTTTTAGATTGTCGCAGGATACAAACCAAAGAAATTTGTTTAAAATTTTTTATTCCAAATGGCATCTGGGCTTTAATTTTTCGATATATTAAGATTGTGTAAAGATATGAAAAATCAATAATCAAAAACCTAATCTTACACCAGATTTCGGAGGGTTACGACCTTTTGTAAAGTCATTTTTGTGTATTTTCTGGAAGTGTGAGCTGTACGTTTTACAATACGAAATTTGCGAAACAAAAATAGCTCCCAGATTTTTGTTTTTTTAGAATGGAAAAACTTTTGGCGCATGAACCTTTGAAGTAGAATCTAAAAATGCAAAAAACGAATATCAAAAAGTTTTATTATTACTTTTTTTTGTCTTAGGACAGTCCACGAAGGCTGAGGCCTAACGTACAATGGGTGTTTAAAGTGTGGTAAAAGGGAATTTATTCATACGAGGCTTAAATATTTGGAGGATTGAAGGAAAATGGAAAACTTCTGCGGGTAAAATTGTTCCATAGTCTGGTCATCTAATGTTCGGGGCCTCTCAAGTTGGACTGTAAAAGGATGCATAAAAGTGGCACTACGTGTTGCTCTGTTAGAGGCTGCCAAATAAAAAAATATATTGGCCAATCCCCTGGAGCAGAAGCCAAAAAATACCTATAAAATAGGGACAGAATCCCTACAGCTCGTCGGTGGGCAAAAGAAGATTGTCTGGTTGACTTGACGTTTCGCCAACACGAGCGGTTGGCATCTTCAGAAGTTGCTTCCTGGTTGACAGTATGCGAACTACTGGGCTTTGCGCGGTCGTAGCTCGTATTTATACGTTCGGGAGGCAGTGGGCGGGGCTTCGGTTACTTTCGGTTCCGGTCGGCTTTGTTTGTAAAGGGTGCAATTCTCGTACCCTTAGTTATGGGGATCCATGTTTTGTTAATCTTAACTGCTTTCTCTTTCTTATTAAAGTTGTTGCTATGCTTTTCTATCTCTATGGCTTCTCTGTAGAGTCTGGAGTGGTATGCCGACGTGGTCGCGAGTACTTGGGTCTCCTCAAACTTTATTCGATGGTCCGTTGTAAGGGTATGTTCTGCTACCGCGGATTTGTCTGTCTGCCCCAGACGACAGTTGGCTTTATGCTCTTTAATCCTGGTGTTGATCGTCGTTCCTATGTACACGCTTCCACATGTGCACGGAATGCGATAAATTCCTGAAGACGCAAGTGGATCTCTTTTGTCTTTGGCCGATCGAAGGCATTCTTTGATTTTCCTCGTTGGTTTGAATATTGTTTTTACATTTTTCTTTAGTAGCAATTGACCAATCCTGTCCGTAACCCTCGGAATAAAGGGCAGAAATGCTTTTGCCACTGGCTGGAGTTGTTTGTTCTTCACGGGTCTGGTATTTGTTGGTTCTATTGATCTTTAGATTTCTCGGTCTGAATAACCATTGGCCATTAAAGCGTTATGAAATTGTGTCAGTTCCGAGTTTAGCGCCTCGGGTTCGCAAATTCTTCTTGCCCTTTCTGTTAGAGTTTAAATGACTCCATATTTCTGACATGGGTGGTGGTTGGAATCCCTATGTAGATAGCGATCTGTGTGTGGTATTTCTGTATACCGTGTGGCCTAATGATCTTCCTTTACGCGTTAATAATACATCAAGGAACGCTAGCTTGTTGTTGTCCTCGATTTCCATCGTAAACTGTATATTTTTATGGATGCTGTTAATGTGTGTCAGAAATTCTTGCAGTTTATCTTGTCCATGACTCCATATTACGAAAGTGTCATCCACATATCTATACCAAACTTTTGGCTTGTAAGGGGCACTGTTTAAAGCCAGTTGTTTAAACTTTTCCATGAAAAAATTTGCTACTACCGGGCTGAGAAGACTTCCCATTGCTACTCCTTCAGTCTGTTCATAAATCTTGTTGTCCCATGAAAAAAAGGTGGTTGTCAAGCAATGTTTAAACAAATTGGCGATATCTTTTGGGAAGATGTCATATTAGAAAGGGCAAGAAGAATTTGCGAACCCGAGGCGCTAAACGCAGAATTGACACATATTCATAACGCTTTAAGGGCCAATGGTTATTCAGACCGAGAAATCAAAAGATCAATGGAAACAACAAATACCAGACCCGTGGAGAACAAACAACTTCAGCCAGTGGCAAAAGCATTTCTGCCCTTAATTCCGAGGGTTACGGACAGGATTGGTCGATTGCCACGAAAGAAAAATGTAAAAACAATATCCAAACCAACGAGGAAAATCAAAGAATGCCTTCGATCGGCCAAAGACAAAAGGGATCCACTTGCGTCTTTAGGAATTTATCGCATTTCGTGCACATGTGGAAGGGTGTACATAGGAACGACGAAACGCTCGATCAACACCAGGATTAAAGAGCATAAAGGCAACTATCGTCTGCGGCAGACAGACAAATCCGCCGTAGCAGAACATACCCTTACAACCATCGAATAAAGTTTGAGGAGATCCAAGTACTCGTGACCACGTCTGCATACCACTCCAGACTCTACAGAGAAGCCATAGAGAAACCATAGAAAAGCATATCAATCACTTTAATAAAAAAGAGGAAGCAGTCAAAAGTCTGTCCGGTAGCGTAGTGGTCAGAGCCTTGGCTCGCCGCGCCGGCGATCCGGGTTCGAATCCCAGCCCCGCCGGGCAGACATATTTAGGTAGTAGTTATTTAAAATAACGTCCGTGGTGGCACTACCGCGTTGTCTAAGGTGCTGTGAAATGCAACATTTGCATGTTTCAGTGCTTGGACAACGTTGACGGAACAACTGGGGAAGAAATGGGTTAAACACCGGAAAACCCGACACTCACGGTACTTTGGTACTTAGGTTTATATATGTATATATAATACGTAGGATATAATATACATATATAATAATCCTTCGTGAGTTGTCATAAAAGATTAAAAAAAAAAAAGTTAAGATTCACAAAACATGGATCCCCATAACTAAGGGTACGAGAATTGCACCCTTTACAAACAAAGTCGACCGGAACCGAAAGTAACCGAAGCCCCGCCCACTGCCTCCCGAACGTATAAATACGAGCTACGACCGCGCAAAGCCCAGTAGTTCGCATACTGTCAACCATGAAGCAACTTCTGAAGATGCCAACCGCTCGTGTTGGCGAAACGTCAAGTCAACCAGACAATCGACGCCGGCCCAACAGCCCAAAAACCATTGAAACATTAGACAATGGCCGCGAAAGCCTTTCACAGTTTTCTGTAAGTGTTGTACATTGGACAAGACCACTTTATCCTTACGTTTTCGAGGTCGCTGAATTCGAATCCGGAGTCAGTTTGACCTCATCAGGTCGTCGTTAAAGTCATTTAAAGGTCAAATTTACGAAAATACACTTGAGTGAAAGTAAATGATATATTTCTATGTTTTCCAGGTCGCTGAATTTAAATCCGAGGTCTGTTTATCTCTACCGGGTCAAGGTCGTTTCAAGGTCAAATTTTTTAAAAAAAACTTAAGTGAGAACAAATGATATATATGTTTTTGGCGTTGCTAAATTCAAATCTGAGGTCTTTTCGACCCTACAGGGTTAAAGTCAATTCATTTCAAGGTCAAATTTTAAAAATAATACAAAGTAAAAACAACTGTTACATCTGTATGTTTTTGAGGATGCTGAATTCAAATCCAAGGTTTGTTTGACCCTACCAAGTATGAATTAAGCCTTAAGTGATACTTAAGCTTCTTCTGTTAACCGTTTTTTATGATATCCGACTTTTATTTTGGAACCATCTCAAATTTGGTTCCTGTTTTATTCCTTTCTCTCTTTAAAGACCAGTAGTAATCTGCCATCATGTTCGTATCCTACCGTCCCTGATATCTTTTTTGTGTTTCTTTTATATCTTAATGGAACTTTACGGTCAAACAGACCTTTTATTTGGATTTAAAGTCAAAGCAATCAATATTTAAAAACCTATCAATATACTATTTGATTCTACTTAAGTTTTCTTGTACGTCCGAACTTGAAACGATATTAACCTTTAACCTGTAGGTTCAACCTCGGAGAAAAAGAAGAAGTACATGAAGAAGAGGGAAAAGAAGATGAAGATAAGGAAATTAAAGAGAAAAAAAAAGACGATGAAGAAGATGGTAAAGAAAAAGAAGAGGAAAATCTTTTAGATGAATATTTTTGTAAAAAAGATTTCCAAAACCCTAAATCAAGGAGAATTGAATGATCTTGTACGGGATCTAGGCTTATCGAAAGATCAAGAGGAATATTTAGCTTTATACATAAAAGGCAACAACTGGCTCTTAAAAGGCACGAAAATAACCCATTATCGAGATAGAGAAAAGGATTTCCGAATATATTTCACCATGGTCAAAACCACAACTAACCGCAACCAACCACAACATCAAGGACTTTCATAAACTGGGATGCTTGATAAGTATAAAGTTACACTTTTTACATTCACATATAGATTACTTTCTTAAAAATCGGAGAGATTATAGTGATGAGCAGGGAAGAGAGGTTTCATCAAAATTTAAAAGAAATGGAAAAAATATATCATAGTACAAACTTGATGGCAGATTACTGCTGGTCATTAAAGAGAGAAAGTAATAAAACAGAAACCAAACGTAAACGAATTTTGAGATCGTTCCAAAATAAAAAAGGTCAGATACCATATGGTTAACAGAAGAATCTTAAGCATTACTTAGAGCTTCATTCATACTTGGTAGGGTCAAACAGACCTTGGATTTGAATTTAGCGACTCCAAAAACATACAGATATATCATTTGTTTTTACTTTGTATTATTTTTAAAATTTAACCTAAAAATTACCTTGACCCTTTATGGTCAGACAGACCTCAGATTTGAATTCAGCAACCTTAAAAACATACAGTCACTAAAAACTTTTTGAAAAATTTGACCTTGACCCTGTAGAGATAAACAGACCTTAACGACGACGTGATGCGGTCAAACTGACCCCGGATTATAACAATATAGTAGTCTTTTCCAATGTACAAAACATTTAATTTTTTTTGTGGGGCTGTGTTATTAATAAGCCAAACAGCTCTTCTTTAAATGAAGTTAAGAATGCTAAGTGTTGTAGGAGACGCCATTCCCCAGGCATGAGAACAATATTCTAAAGAGAGTCTGATCTAGAATACATACAGAGTATACAGGTTAGAAAAAGAGAAATACTTTCTGGATCGAAAAAGGAATCCAAGCTTTTTGAAAGCTGCTGAGTTTATGGATGTTATGTGTTTGTGCTAGTTAAGGTTATTCTCAAAAGTAACACTCACAATGCAACAGATGAGCATCGGCAGACTTTTTTCACGATAGTGAATATGACTATGTTTTGAAGGCATTAAACTGAAGAAGATTTTTGGGGCCTCAATTTAAGATTAGTTTAAGGTCTTGTGAAAGAGATATCCTTTTGACCTGCGCTTGTTTCTCAAATCAGAATTACACATTGGCTTAAGAAGTTGAATATTAGAGTGTTGGGTACTATCATCAGCAAAACTACGAATATGATTAATTGTGGAAGAGGGAAGATTGTTTATAGAAAAAGAAACAGAGTTGATGCCAATACTGAGCCCTGGGGCACACTTGCATTAATTTGGAAAAAGCTGAAGGAATGACCATCTACAATAACTGATATACGTCGATTAAAAAGGAAACTAGAGAGCCAAGAACAAAGCTTAGGTGGAAGCCCATTATGCCATACCTAATCAAAAGCTTTGAAGACCAGCTGTGGATCTTCTGTAACGAAATCCGTACTGTCTATCATTTAAAATTTTGTGTTTTTTCAAGTACTTAAAGATTTAATAATTATAAATTTTACCATTACTTTACAGCAGAAAAAAGAGATATAGTTAGAAGGAAGAGTTTTGCATTCTTTTTTAGGGACAAGTTGCACACGTGCAGCTTTCTAGCTCCCCAGAAAAATGACCTAGTCGTAAGAGATTTAAAAGAGGCGAGTTAAGATGGGTGCAGGCTTAAGAGTACATTTTTTTTAAACAATTGCCGGTATGCTATCCAGCCCAGATGATTTTTTGGTATTAAAAAAAAGAAAGAATACGCTTGATCTGTTTGACTTTCAAAATAATATCGGACATTTGATAAAAATCAGGGGTAACTGTTGGAAAAGGAAGAATAACGGGGCAATAGTTCGGCCTTTTCTTAAGAGGTATAAACAATTTTATTTTCAAAGATTAAGGGTAGAAGAAGATTTGTGCAAAAGTTTTGACTAATGTTTTTGGCAAAGGACAAAAAGGATTTACTGCCATTCGAGCAAGAGAGGACTTTATCTTTTATCCTATTGTTAAAATGGTCTTTGGCTTTTAAAATAGTTTAATTATACTAATTTCTTGCTAGGATTTTAAAAAAACTTTTTGTGGGCTTAGATTTGTGAAAGTGTGGCTTTGTCACAGGATTTGGAAAATCACGGTTTGTGATTTGAAGGCTTGAAGTTCTTTTTGGTATGGGTCTTTTAATTGTTTTAGTAAGTTGTTGCAAATTTCGAACAATTTTATTTTCAAAGATTAAGGGTAGAAGAAGATTTGTGCAAAAGTTTTGACTAATGTTTTTGGCAAAGGACAAAAAGGATTTACTGCCATTCGAGCAAGAGAGGACTTTATCTTTTATCCTATTGTTAAAATGGTCTTTGGCTTTTAAAATAGTTTAATTATACTAATTTCTTGCTAGGATTTTAAAAAAACTTTTTGTGGGCTTAGATTTGTGAAAGTGTGGCTTTGTCACAGGATTTGGAAAATCACGGTTTGTGATTTGAAGGCTTGAAGTTCTTTTTGGTATGGGTCTTTTAATTGTTTTAGTAAGTTGTTGCAAATTTCGAAGGGATCGTAAGTGTAAAACAGGTAGGATCCCAAGGATAGGTGGCAAGGAAATATCTCAGATTAACAACGGCCAAGTTGTAGGGCTAGACAATGCGTGGAGGTATACATTTAGTTACCTCCTTATGTGTACAGTGACCAAGCCATGATCTGAGCAACCAAGGGGAGCAGTTACTAATGCTTGGTAGAGTTCAGGGTTGGAAGTAAGAAAAAGATCCAGGAGGTTGGAATTATTAGAAAAATGGAAAATAAAAGAAGAGGAAAAAAGAAAACTGACTTACCCTCCCAGAACTCGAAACGGGCTATAGGACTTTACGAGTTCTTTAAAGGGCAAGTGAGGTGGCACCGCCTGAAGCGAGGAAAAGCTCTTTTGCCACCATTCTCGTGCAATTGTCTATTTTTTTAAAATTTATATTTATATTTTTTTATTCTTCATAGAAATACCAAAGGAACAAAAATACACCAAGAAAATATTTAAAATGGCGGAAAAAAAATCCCAAAATTTTTGATGCACCCTGTATATCTTTAATTTTTACACTTCAACTCTACATGACAGTACTAATATAACAACATTTTTTTCAGTTTATAAAAAAAGACGCTAGAAATTTTTAAAATTTTAAATTAAAAAAAAAATACAATATTTCTATAGACCATATATCATTTAAAATCACATTTCATTTATATTTAGTAGCATATATTATACCTTAGGCCAAATTTTTATTTCTTTAAACTAAAGTTGCTAGAAAACAACTTTTCTTTGCCATAATATTTTTTATTTTTTTTGGGATCCTAGTGATGGGTCCGAAATTCGTATTACCATATATGTTAACTTCAAGTTTTGTTTTTAGTTACGCGATTTTAGTTGGTGTCGGCGTAGGAATCACTAAGGACTGTTCTACATTAATGGTAGCCCAATATTTTAAAAGACGAAGGGAATTTGTTGAAATTTTCATTGTTTCAGGAAGTGGCCTTGGAATTGCCACTATGTCAGCCGCTATAAAAAGCACAATAGGGTAAGTTTAGTTCTGGTAGGTGTTTATTATATCAATCTGCTTAAAATGCCGCTATCAAGTATTTGCTTTTTGATACTGGGTATTGAAACAAGTAAAACAGGTCTACAGTGATTGTTTTTTTATTTTGTTTACTTTCCTGGAATACACCGTGGGTTAAAGGTAACGTCTGCAAAATATGAAAATTTTACATTGAATAATAAATGAGCTACTTAAGACGGGAGGTGAACTGCAGGACTCCTGTATATATATATATTTATTATATATATAATATATATATATATATATATATATATATATATATATATATATATATATATATATATTATATATTATATATAGTGACCGCAAAAATCGATGTCAGAATTTTGTTCGTCTGACCCCACAAAACGACCCCTTTCCAGATATTGAGATATGAAATTTGAGCTCGATTAAACGATTAACCCGTACCGCTCGTCGCTCAAAGTTTGAAAAATCCCAATTTTTGGCCAAAAAGCTGACATAATAAGCCATAACTCAAGAACGGTAACTAATAAAAACACGCTTAATATCTCAAAAGATATCTAATATTGTTCTTTAAAATTTATATTCTATACATAATTGTTGATATTTTAAGTCAAACGGAGTTACAACAGCCTTTGACCCCAAAAACGTAACCAGGTACCAGTAGGAGCTCGTTTGGGAGTATTCTGAGAATTTTACGGGTTTTTACATTATGTGTCTCGGATTTAACGTTTTCTTTGTTAAAAAGTATTTTGGAACTCAATTTTCAAACATAAAGAACGTTTTGTTCAAATTTAATCTTTTATTATATGGACATTACCTGACTAGTTTACCAAAGAAAGACCCGTTTGACAGGTAAAAAGGAGGGTAAATCTAATTTCTATTTTAGGGATGGTGATTTTACTTCAGCGTACAACCGACCTTTCATTTATTCAGTTTAGTTTCTAAAGTGCCTTTGAGCTGGTTAGATCGAAAAATTATCTAGGGAAGATATTTTAACGTTTTTTTGTTTTTTTTTTTTTAATTTTCCAAGTGTGTGTTATTGTTTTTATAACTATTATAGTATTATTTTAAAAGACATGTGAAAACATTTTATTGCAATTAAAGTTTGTAATATATTTTAACTGTTATTTACCTATTAAACTCTGGAATGGCATCCACATCAGGTGTACAAAGCCGGACCAAGGATAAAATATTTCTTGTGGGCTATCCCATTCACCAGATCACCGGTTGTAGACTACCCTCAAATAGTGAAGTTTTGTGTGCTTTATTTTATAATTTACGTACTGTGAAATTAACTGTAAGAGAATCAGCAAAACTTGCCATACGAGAAGTGTTCATTTTTTGGGAGAAAGCTCGAATTCCGACTAAACATCTCTTTGATATTGCTCAACAAGATGCCTTGGCTCTGATGAAATCGGAAGAAGATAAGGCGTTTCTCGTAAAACAGAGGCAGAAGGGCCGCCCAGGTTCCATGACTGGAGTGGATCTCAAGTTGTCTCGAGCTGAAGAAATCAAGGCGCAAAAGGAACTTGCAAAAATGAACCGACAAATCCAAGAAAGAACTTTTGATATTGGTGAGTTTTTTTTATTAATAATATTCTAAAATAGATAAATAATAGATTATAGATATTTTTTAAATAATGCTTATTAATAATTAGAAGTAGGTAATTTAGTACCATGTATTATTACTCTTCTGCTAAAACGACAAGTTTTTATATTTTTTTTTCTTTCTTTTTTGCTTCTTAGAGACGGATGATGAAGACGAGTTCGAAGAAGAAGAAGAAAAAGAAGACACTGAAGAGGACAGCATCCACCAGGAACTTGAGAGCTTGGAGGAAATGGACATCCCTAAAGAAGCTGTAGAAGATCCAGGACCATCTGAGAGCAAGAGGATGAAAGTTTCATTTGCAAGGGGCGTTAAAGAGATTTTAAACATGAAACTGTCGATTTTGTTAGATCGATGTAAAGTATCCGACAGAAATGCCACGAGAATTTTAATAGCTACTCTAGAAGCACTAAACCTTGACCCTCTTGAGTACAAAGTATCGAAAACTTTATTACATTATAGAAGGCAAATGTTCAGAGAACAATATACTAAAAAATGTTTTGATAAAGTGAACATACCTGAAAAAGAGCCCGTGGTTGTTCATTGGGACGGTAAACTTTTACCGGTTATTTTAAAAAATGAGCAATGTGAGCGAATAGCTATTGCTATTTCATATGGCGAAAAGGAACAGCTGCTGGGAGTTCCTGTAACAGCAAACAGCTCTGGAGAGGAGCAAGCCGTAGCCGTATATGAATGTCTACATGAATGGGGACTTCCCAACACCGTCAAGGCGATGTGCTTCGACACGACAGCATCCAACACGGGAAGACTCAAAGGAGCATGCGTCATATTGGAGCAAATGTTAGGAAGAGAATTGTTATACCTAGCTTGCCGTCACCATATCTTGGAAATTCTGTTAAGAGGCGTATTCGACACAAAAATGGGATCAACCACTGGACCTCATCCAGACATTTTTAAGAGATTCCTTACTGCGTGGCCCAAGATGGACAAAGGAAAATACGACACAGGTATCAGTGACAATCTAATACAAAAGCAGCTAACTCCAGAAGTAATTGCAAATGTTACTGCTGAATTCAAGACCAAATTAACTGAGAGCCACCCCAGAGATGACTACAAGGAGCTATTGCAGTTGGTTCTCGTATTTGTTGGATCACTAGACGGCAATGTTGTGGGTTTTAGAACTCCAGGAGCCATTCATCACGCTAGGTGGATGGCAAAGGCTATTTACTGCTTAAAAATATTCATTTTTCGTCGTCAATTTAAGATGTCTAAAGAAGAAGAAAGTTCTGTGCGTGCTATTTCTGTTTTCCTAGTTAAAATTTATTGTCAAGCAAGATTTAGGTATTTTGCATAGTCTGTTAGACTATAAAGAATGTGACAACGACATTGCAGAAATAGCTCTGACCAAATTTTCGAATCATTTGTGGTATTTGAATGCAGAGTTGGTGGGATTATCGTTTTTTGATCCCACCATTACAGACGATGAAAAGTTGTTAATGGCTAACAAATTGCTCAGTAGCACAGATGAACCATCAGAGCACGCTAGGGTTGTAAATCCAAAAGTTAGTAAAGAAAAATTAAAAGAGGTAGTTGATGGAGGATTGGTAAATTTACTTACCAAAGACACGTTTACCTTCTTTGGCCGATTTAATATAAAAACAGATTTCCTAAGACAACATCCAAACACCTGGCCTCAAAATAATGACTTCCAAGAAGGATTAAAAATTGTCAAAACATTAAAAGTAGTTAATGATATAGCTGAGCGTGGTGTAAAATTCATAACCGACTTTAACAACCTTCTTACAAAAGATGAAGAACAAAAGCAATATGTCCTGCAAGTTGTAAGTAAATGCCGAGCATTATATCCTGACGTTTTAAAAACTACTTTAACAAAAGCTCTAGAATAGATTAGATAACTATGTAAAATTATCAACTCATGTAGGTACTACGTCTGTATCTTTTCTGTGTCTGTTTTGTATGTATTATATACCTGATTTTTATATTTTAAAATAAAAAATGTCATTAGACTTATAAGTATTACTTGTTTTTTTATTATATATATACTTAAAACTCAAAAATATACCAAAAAAAAAGCAAAATTTATCACTTAATAACAAAATATACGAAGTATGCTCCTAGTGGTACCAGGTCACGTTTTTGAGGCTAAAGGCTGTTGTAACTCGGTTTGACTTAAAATAACAACAATTATGTATAGAATATAAATTTTGAAGAACAAAATTAGCTTTCTTTTAAGATATTAAGCGTGTTTTTATTATTTACCATTCTGGAGTTATGGCTCCATATGTCAGCTCTTTGGCCAAAAATTTTAATTTTTTCAAACTTTGAGCGATGAGCGGCACGGGTTAACTTCGTTTAATTGAGCTCAAATTTCGGCTATCTGTAATAATGGGACACAGAGAAACAGCAGATTCCTTAGGTCGAAATAATGCAATTTGCGTTAACTTGCCTTATCCGAAAGTTGATAATAACAAAGATACAGGGTGTTAAACTTTTAATTTTGCTTTCGTTTTTTCTTAATAATTCTTAAACCAAATGACCTAGCGATACAAAATTGGGGATCTGGGGGTTTTCTAAGGCGAGAAATTTAAATTCCTCCACGCTTTTGATGTTGCTACTAGAGGGCGCCAGCTACGGCCTACCTCACTTGTTTTAGATGTCGTAATTTTTTTTAAGCTTAGAATATTGACCTGTTTATTAAAAAATAAGTTACTATAAATTCATCTGCATCAAAAATGTATACTTTGTTTAAGTCTCTAGGAGCAGCCGTTTTCGAGATAAACGCACTTTAAAGAATCCCACAATTTTTTTATGGAAAATGAATTTTAACCAATTGTTTTTAAACTTTGCATAGTGATAGTTCTTAACACGGTGATCAAAGGTCTTTCAGGGCACAAAACCCGAAAACGCCTCCAACCTCCCCAAAATCACCCTTAAAAGTCCCCAAATCTTCAGTGACCTTTGAGAGTAATTTGAAAGACCTTTGATCAGCGTGTTAAGAACTATCACTATGCAAAGTTTGAAACCAATTGGCCAAAATTCATTTTCCATAAAAAAAATTGCAAGATCCTTTAAAGTGCGTTTATCTCGAGAACGGCTGCTCCTAGAGACTTAAACAAAGTATACATTTTTGATGCAGATGGATTTATAGTAACTTATTTTTAATAAACAGCTCAATATTCTAAGCTTAAAAAAGTTACGACATCTAAAACAAGTGAAGTAGGCCGTAGCTCGCCCTAGTAGAACATCAAAACGTGGAGGAATTTAAATTTCTCGCCTTAAACCACATCCCAATTTTGTATCGCTAGTCATTTGGTTATATATAAATATATATATATATATATATATATATATATATATATATATATATATATATATATATATATATATATATATATATATATATATATATATATATATATATATATATATATATATATATATTTATATATATTTTTTAAATCTGACTCGAAAACGAAGAATACTTTTTTTGCAAATTTTCCTTCGTTTCCAAGATATTTCACTATAAAGTTTTGGAAAAAAAAATTTAATCACATTGTGGGTATCGCTAATCTTAGTTGGCGCTTTTAAACTATTAGGTCATAAGAAATCAAGTTTGACCGTTGTCAAAAGTTAGTTGGTGCACATGCTTAATAATTATTATGTTATACCCATACACATAAACAATATCACCGTATTCTTCGTTAGTGAACTTCATTTGCTTGTAATTTTTTCAATAACAGATTGACAAGTGTCTAACTTTTGACAAAGGTCAAACTTGATTTCATATGAGGTAATAGTTTGAAAGCGCCAACTAAGATTAGCGACACCCACAATGTGATTAATTTTTTGCCAAGGATCCTGATCTTGGAGATATTGTGAAAGTTCAAAAAGACCCTCATATTAGAAAGTAGCTTTAAAGTCTCCGAGATATAAAGGGTACTGGGCCATATGGAACTTTTTAGCAATGAAAGATGGACTTTTAAAAATAGTCTGGGAAAGTTCTGACGGCAGTCATATCTATCAAACAGTACTACCAACTAAAAGGATTCCAAAAGTATTGCAAGCCTTGCACGATAGTATAGGAGGTGGCCATTTCGGAGTAATGAAGACTCTTGAAAAGGTTCGACAAAGGTTCTACTGGCTGGGAAGTCGTGCCGATGTTAAAGACTGGTGCAGAATGTGTAAGGACTGCGCCTCCAGCAAGGGACCTAAGACACGAAGCCATGGCAAGATGAAGCAATACAATGTAGGAGCACCTTTTGAAAGAATTGCCATAGACATAGCAGGACCATTTCCAAAAAGTAAATCTGGGAATTGCTATATTTTGGTAGCGATGGATTACTTCAGCAAATGGCCAGAAGTCTATGCAATACCAAATCAAGAAGCTATATATATATATATATATATATATATATATTATATATATATATATATATATATATATATATAATATATATATATATATATATATATATATATATATATATATATATATATATATATATATATATATATATATATATATATATATATATATATATATATATATATATATATATATATATTATATATATATATATATATATATATATATATATATATATATATATATATATATATATATATATATATATATATATATATATATAAATATATATATATATACAGTGTGTCCCAAATTGGTGGGGAATGTATGGGGATCTTGGAAACCACGATAGATAGAAAATCGGTTAAATGGGGAAAGTTTTGAACAATTATGTTAGTAAGCTAATCCCGTTTACTACATGGTGTTATCTTTTCAGGTTTTTGAGAAATTTTGAAAGAACCTAAAACATGCATTTTCGAAAATCGGCCATATTTTTTTTATAAGTGAAAATTTTTCAAATCTGTAAAAACTTCTTCAAAGCAACTTTTTTTGTAGAATATGACCGAGTAGTCAATTTTTATTTTCTACTTTTCGGGTTTTTAAAATAATCATCAACTTAATTTTTTCATATGGACGCCATATTGGATTTTTACGCAGCCAAATAGTACTTTTTATTCTGATTTCAACAATGTATAACATGTTATAATTTAAGAGTTTATAACCTCATTTATTTTAAAAAACAAATATTTTCTTAGTTGGCCTTGATTTCGGCGAACGTCTTTTTTTTTGTAAACAATAAAATACAAGTAATTGGCAAAATAGATAAGCTGAACAGATATTTTACAGAAATGGGTTTCGCGAACATAGCTATATTGTTAATACCGTGTTACAACAAAACTACACGTAACAAGTTAACTGAAACAAATGAAAACAAAAACAATGAAAAGTGGCTAAACTAATATTCCTACTAAAATGAAGATGTAAAATAACTACCTAAAATTTAAAATGTTGTCCATATATCTTAACATATTAACGATATTTTTTTAAATAGTCCTAACTACCCTATGAATGTTTGACTTAGGTATGTGGAATTCTCTATTAACATCCCTGGCTGAAGATGTTGGATTTTCTTTAAAATGGTTAACTGCAGCATCTCGTTGTCAATTTTGTTCAACGTACTTCTTAGGTCGTGGTTTTTTAAATCTTCCAAATTTTAGCAAATTTGTAACCAGTTTTCGAAAGTATGTTAGTTTAGGATGCTGCCTTTCAGGAAAATTGTCGAAATACGTTTGCGCAGCTATATTAACATTTCTATTGCTTTGGAAATAACGTTGCAAAATATTAAGTTTTTCTTTAAATAATTAACCATTTTACAAAGTTGAACAAATTTTAATAACGTACCCGAGCTAACTTGATAGTAACGCTAGATGACATTCGCCGGAGTCAAGGCCAACTGAGAAAATATTTGTTTTTTGGAGTGGATGAGGTTATAAACTCCTAAACTATAACATGTTATACATTGTTGAAATAAGAATAAAAAGCACTATTTGGCTGCAAAAAAATCCAATATGGCGCCCATATGAAAAAGTAAAGTTGATGATGATTTATCAACTTTACTTTTTCATATGGGCGCCATTATATTTTGTTGTAACACGGCATTAACGTTTTAGTTATGTTTGCGAAACCCATTTCTGTAAAATATCTGTTCAGCTTATCTATTTTGCCAATTACTAATATTTTATTGTTTAAAAAAAAAAATGGCGTTCGCCGGAATCAAGGCCAACTGAGGAAATATTTGTTTTTGAAATAAATGATTATAACTCTTAAATTATAACATGTTATACATTGTTGAAATCAGAATAAAAAGCACTATTTGGCTGCGTAAAAATCCAATATGGCGTCCATATAAAATAAATTTGATGATGATTTTTAAAAACCCGAAACGTAGAAAATAAAATTGACTACTCGGTCATATTCTACAAAAAAGTTGCTTTGAAGAAGTTTTTACAGATTTAAAAAATTTTCACTTATAAAAAAAATATGGCCGATTTTCAAAAATGCATGTTTCAAGTTTTTCAAAATTTCTCAAAAACCTGAATAGATAAAACCATGTAGTAAACGGAATTAGCTTACTAACATAATTGTCCAAAAAATTTCCCATTAAACCGATTTTCTATCTATGGTGGTTTCCAGATCCCCATACATTCCCCACCAATTTGGGACACACTGTATATATATATATATATATATATATATATATATATATATATATATATATATATATATATATATATATATATATATATATATATATATATATAAAAAAAAAAAATATTAATAAAAAATTTATTTATTAATTTAATTATTTATTTTTTTTAATAATATTTATTTATACTTTTTATAATTTAATAAATAAATTTAGTTATTACTATTCCAATATATAAAGGATTTATAAATATGGTTAGAAAAATTTTATAATATTAATTTTATATATATATATATAATATATATATATATATATATATATATTATATATATATATATATATATATATATATATATATATATATATATATATATATATATATATATATATATATATATATATACAGGGTGCCACAGATTCGAGTGCATGCAAGGGGGTCTCGGAAGCCGTAAGAGATACGAAGTCGGTTAAATTATGGCAAAGTTGTGTATTTGCGTAACTAACCATGTCCACATAGATAGGTTTTTTTATAGTTTATTTTGATTTCTGGGAGTATCAAATTAAAAGAAAAATTATTTGGCTTTTCTCCAGAATAAAGATATTTATATATTATTTTTAAAAATTATACTTTTTTTAGAGATTATTATGGAGAGCTAGTCTGCTCCCGCTATAATAGTAACAAAAAATATGAAAAGACTTAAAAAGGTTTAATTCTTTATAAAAATAGCAGAAAACCGTATATGCAATTGTTACCTAAAATTGAATTGTTTTAAGTACTATAATAAAATAATAATTTTTATGAAATTATATAAAAATAGAAAATATACTTACTTGAAAACATTGGCAACGCGTTATAAGATATATATATATGTTATTTCAAACTTATTGGTTATCGACGGACGGGTGTAGCACATAAATTATTTGATTATATTACTTAAAACAGATAAGAAACTAAAACATTGTGTTTTATTAACTGAGGTAACAATTGCATATACGGTTTTCTGCTATTTTTGGATTTTATGAAATTTTTTTAATAAAATTACATTTAAGTATCCTTTGGGATAGCAAATATATTACCGGAGAAGACAAATTGTGTTTAATTTTTGTTTTTTCAACCAAATAAACTTACTGGATCTTGGAGTGAATTTGAGTGCTGGGCGGGGTAAAAACGTATAAATTGATAATTATTTAGTTAAACATAACACACAGAAACAGAAATCTATTGACAAAATACGCAGAAAATCGGGAAAAACAACTTTTAAATTAAATTAAAAAAATATAGGTTAGAAATAAATCTAATATCTGATAACACATCATTCTTTCTACATTGTCAAATTCAAAATAAGTATCAACAGTGTTGCCGGACTTAATAATTTTCCGCCATCAAATTTTGATATTCTTGTTCTGTCTGAAATATAATTGGGATAAATAAAAAGCTGCTTTGCTTACCAAAACTAACCATGACCGACTAGGGGCTCTTGAATTTGTCTAAACAGTTGGTCATGGTTAATTCTGGTTGGTTAAAGCGGCTTTTTATTTTTCCCAATTATATTTCGATGAATCGGGAACGTATTCGAAAAGACCCCTATTTGGCAACACTGCACCTGACGTTCCTTGTCATAATGGGTAGTTTTCGCATTATATGGAGAAAATCAATGGTAATTTTAAATTTTCAAATTAAAATAAAAAATACTAAAACACATAATTTCTCTTCTCCGGTAGTATATTTGCAATCCCTAAGGACACTGGAATATGACTATATAAAAATTTTACCATATAATCCAAAAATAGAAGAAAACCGTATATGCAATAATTACCATTAACTGACATTGACTTCTGACATGACTTTAAAAAAAAATAGTTACTGGTAAAGGTACACGTTTAGGTACCTTTAATATTTAAAAAATGTGTATAAAAAAGTAAATAAAACTTTTAGCCAAATAATTTTTCTTTTAAGTTGATATTCCCAGAAATCAAAATAAACTATAAAAACCTATCTATATTATTTATTTACTTTTTTATACATATTTTTTAAATATTAAAGGTACCTAAACGTGTACCTTTACCAGTAACTATTTTTTTTTATTCAGAAGTCAATGTCAGTTAATAAAACACAATGTTTTAGTTTCTTATCTGTTTTAATTAATATAATCAAATAATTTATGTGCTACACCCGTCCGTGGATAACCAATAAGTTTGAAATAACATATATATCTTATAACGCGTTGCCAATGTTTTCAAGTAAGTATATTTTCTATTTTTATATAATTTCATAAAAATTATTATTTTATTATAGTACTTAAAACAATTCAATTTTATAAAGAATTAAACCTTTTTATGTCTTTTCATATTTTTTGTTACTATTATAGCGGGAGCAGACTAGCTCTCCATAATAATCTCTAAAAAAAGTATAATTTTTCAAAATAATATATAAATATCTTTATTCTGGAGTAAAGCCAAATAATTTTTCTTTTAACCTTGTCCACTTTATAAAGTTGCAAAATTCCGAGTACTTCCGGAGATATCTGGAAAAAACCGAAATTTGCCGATTTGTTTTTATTTTTTTCTGACGTTATTTAAGGACATATGGAAAAACAAAAGACACTTTCTTATGGCCACTTTTTAAGCTCTACAAAACAACGTTGAGAGATTTTTCGTACGACGTTTCGTTTTCTTTAAACCGTCATCAACTTTATTTTTTTAAATATGGACCTGGGTTTTTTATTTAATTTTTTTGAACCCCTTGTTATCCCAATTACAAAAATGTATAACACTTAATATTTATGAACAATAATGGAACGCCCCTATAAGAAATGATGTGTGTTTCTTGTCTAACTCATTGTCTCTTATGGAAAATATGTTTATTTAACAGAAAAATATTAAGTGTTATCATCATTGTAATTGGGATTATAACTCTTCAAAAATATGCAATAAAGAATTGAGTGTCGTATTTAAAAAAAAAAGTTGATAGGTTTAACGAAACGAACGTCGTACAAAATCTTCAACCTGTTTTGTAGATCTTAAAAAATGGCCATAAAAATTTCTTTTTTTTTTTCCGTAAAATAAACATTAGAGCTAATGTTGGTTAAATTAGGAAAGTTTTAGACAATTTAATTTGCAAAATAAAATCTCTTTAAGATTTTATTTATCTTTTATGGTTTTTAAAAATAATTAAGAAAAAAACCCAAAAAGGTGCATTTTTTAAATTTTGCCTGTAGCTCGCAAACTACCAATTTTCGGTTTTTAAAATTACTACATTTTTTAGAACACTTTTTTTGGAAAAAATTTAATTTAAGTAAAAATATTTTTCTAACTTTTTTTGTTTTTGAGATATTTACCCAAACTTGGATTTTCATACGGACGCCATATTGGATTTTACCATTTTTGAAAAGAGCTCTTCAAGAGCTTTTCATTGATGTATCACAAGTCTAGGTTTTTAGATTGCTTGAGCTCTAAAAACGATAATTTTTGTTTATTTAATAGTAGGCTTAGACTAGACTGCGTAATGGCCGCCCCGTTTCATAAAAAACAATTAATACGCATCTTATAATATAAATAATGTAAATGTCAAAATTAGCGTACATCTTATATCTCGTTTAGAACCGCCTTCAACAAAAATTTAAGTTTTGATTATTTTAAGTATTTAAAATAATGGCATTTAATTATTCCAATGATGAAAAGGTGGATATGCAAGAAATTTATTTTAAATCTAACAGAAATACACTTGCATACGAAGAACAATTTCCGGGGCGGCAACAACCTAACCAAAGACATTTTAGATTCTTAGTTACGAACTTGTTAGCCTATGGATCTTTTGTGAAAC
>JAHBCN010009428.1:0-35024 GCA_019359885.1 Listronotus oregonensis
AAAATTTCAAGTGAAATATTGTGGAGAGTATTACTTTAATTTTTGCCTTAAAGTCCTTTTTTACGATTGAATTTGCTGCTGCTTCTTTATTTTGAGATTTTATGTCACACAACCCAATATTAATTAAAGGTCATGTGGAAGATATGTCTGCATTATCTTGCGGTTGTTTTTCAACTCATGTTTAGGGATTGGCTTAAGAAAATGAATATTGAAGTGAAGGGTACTTTTGTCAGCAAAACTACAAATGCAAATAATAGTGGAAGAAAAAAGATCCTTAATGTAAAGAAAAAAATAGGTTTGATAACATTTTTTTTTATCTTGGGACAAGTCCAGATGCCTAAGTACTAACGTACCGTGGGTGTCTTTAGAGTGGTGAGAGGGAGTTTGTTCACACGGGACTTAAATTTTTGGAGATTGGGAGGAGAAGGAAAAACTTCTGCGGGCAGCAGGTTCCATAGTGTTGACACTCTAGGAATGAAGGAATGAAGAAGGCGGGAAGTTTGGGGCCTCTCTAACTGAACTGTAAAAGGATGCATAAAAGTTGCACTACGTGTTGCTCTGTTGGGAGCTGCCAGAGAAGGAATTATACTGGCCAATTCTTTTGAGCAGAAACCGTTAAAATACCTATAGAAGAGCGACAGATCCCCTACAGCTCGACGATGGGCAAGAAGAGGAAGCCTTTCTGTGAGCGTTGGATCATTAATAAGACGAACGGCTCTTCTTTGAATGGAGTCCAGAATGCTAAGTGTTGTAGGGGACGCCATTCCCCAGAGATGAGAACAATATTCTAAAGAGGGTCTAATTTGGGATACATGCAGAGTGTACAGATTGGAAGAAGAGAGATATTTTCTGGCTCGGAAGAGGAAATATGGATGAAATGTGTTTGGGCCAGTTGAGGTTATTCTCAAAAGTAACGCCAACAACATTAAACGATTCTTTGTTCTGCAGAACTTGGCCGTTCATATGTAAGGGATGAGCATTTGCAGACTTTTTTCGCGCCATCGAACATGTATGTGTTTTCGAGGCATTAAACTGAACAAGATTTTTGGCGCCCCAATCCAAGATAAGTTTAAGGTCTTGTGAAAGAGATATCTGCATTGACCTGCGCTTGTTTTCGAAATCAGAATTTCACGGTGGCTTAAGAAATTGAATACTAGAGTGAAGAGTAAAACTATGAATGGGATTGATTGTGGAAGAGAGAAGATCGTTAATGTGTAGAAGAAACTGCGTGGTTGCCAGCACTGAGCCCTGGGGCACCCCAGCATTAATTTGGTAGAAGCTGGAGAAATGACCAACTACACTAACTGATATACGTAGATTAGAAAGGAAACTGGAAAGCCAAGAGCAAAGCTTAGGTGGAAGAGCCTTTGGGTTTTCCAGCATTAGCTTGGTGAAAACTGGAAGAGTTACAGTCTACATGATTCCCCATATTAGACTTCCTATTTTAGGAGCCTAATAAAATTGTTAAAGTGTAATGAAACCAACATTTTATTTCATTGAATTACAATAAAATCTACTCTTTGGGATTTACTATAACATACGACTTATCCTAACTTTTAAAAATTGCGTCTTTTAAGTGACCGCCATCAGCTTCAGTGCACTTCTCAATATTTAACAAAAAATTATTTATGACACAATAAAACAAAACCTGATCTATTTGCCGGACTTCTCCAGTAATTCGGACTTTAAGTTCTTGGATGTTTTCTGGACAAGTTGCAAAAATCTTTGCCTTTAAATTGCCCCACAGAAAAAAGTTGGGTGCAGTTAGGTCTGGGGATCTTAAAGGCCAATATTCCCAAATCGTCAAATGAGTCCAAAGGCCATAGAAGATAATAATATAGAAAAAAAGTACTAACTTATATAATATAGAATTTCTTAGGAAGAAAGCTGTGTTAAAGAACGCATTATGCCAAACGTAGACAAAATAGACCGAGCGATCGCGGCAGAAAAAAGAGACCGATTTTTTACAGGCTGCCTTTGATACGGGTGATATTTATAGCCACAAGTTATAGATAGATGCACCTATTAAGTGCATCTATATCATATATTTATATATGAAGTAACGTGTTACTTCATATATAAACATTAACTTTAATTAGCAAAAAAAAGAAGCTTCTTAAACCAACTTTTTACAGTCTGCCAATTGTTGAAGCATAAGGCTAGATTGCCAAATCCACAAAAAAGTAGCAGGCAGACGGTTTTCTCCCGTACAAGAGTAAAGCATACTAATGCTAGTTCGCAAAAAATCGTGTAATTAAAACACTTTTTTAGAGTCTGCCAAGCACAATTTAGACTAATGTGTGCATGAGATTGACGAATTTTCACAAGGCAGACTGTTTCCCGATTTTTAAAAATTGATACATAAAAGTTATTTAACAAATTTTTTCAGTATTTCAGAACAATTTTTTACAGTGTAAAAGTTATTTAAATATAAACTTAACAGTTCACAATATTGAATAAAACAAATGGCAACTTAATAGGATATATACATATAACTGCTAAACTATTTTTAATTTGCAAAATAAAAGTAAGACTTTTAACGATTTTTTACAGTCGGCCATTGTATCCCAACAATGTTTAGTTAGTAAATAAACAAACTATTGAATGGCAGACGATTTATGATGGTACATCTAGCGTTAATTGAAACTTTGAATATTATAGAATCGCGCGGTAGGCGGGTAACGTAAGATTAATGGGGTCGGGTAAAGTTAGGTGCACTACGATGTTCTTTGCATGCATCATGATGCACATAACCCTACCTGACCCCGGTCAATCTTTCATCACCTGACCATGGCGTCCTAACGCTTCTTGACCCCGGTCAATCCCGGCTTTTTCTGTGTAATTAAAATTTACGCATAATAGTTTTAGAATAAAAAACTGAGGTTTTCTGAGTAATTACAATTCACGCACATTACGTAATTGGTATTCTGAAAGTTTATTTCTTAACATCAATATTTGTTAAAATTAATTTTTAACAAATTATTTTTGTATAACATCTAAAAACGAAGTAACTGTTTTGTGTGTAAAATATTCATAAATTTACACACAAAAAGCTTCAAGTTTACCCAATAATTCTGCAAATATTCCCCCACACATTTGATGTAAAAAATGTATAATAATAATAAGAATGAAAAAAAAATTAATTCATATTAATAAACATACCGAAATATATATTTAAATTCATTTGGGAAGTATTTTAAAGATTATTAAATAAAAAAAAAAGAAAGGTATGGAGAGGAATCGAACCTCGAACCTCCGCAGGTTTCTGCTGTTTGCTTTTACAAAATAGTTGGCCATGGTAAAAGTACTTGACAGAATTTGTAAAATATTGCAAAAAATTCACACAAAAACAATAGATAATATAAGAAAATCTTATTAAAACAGTTTCGAAAGCTAATATATCACAAGTAGGCAAACAAGCAGGTGACGTCGTTATAAACTCAACTAATCAGGAGCGTTTTGTGTTATGTGACAAACGTTTAAAAAATACATTTTTATGTACGGATTTTTAAATAAATAAATTATTTTGTTCAACTTACGTTAATAAATAACCATTTTTAAACTACCTTTACAAATCGTCTTCCATTCAATAGTTTGTTTATTTATTACCTAAATATTGTTTAAAAACAATGGCAGACTGTTAAAAATTGTTAACCATAATAAGTTTGTTTTACAAGTTTAACTCCGTCTGCCTACACTTTAAACTTCGTGAATTAGTATGCTAATAATTTAATATGAAATATTTATTGTAAAAGTTGTTAATTATTCAATAGGCAGACTGTAAAAAATTGTTCTGAAGTACTGCGACAAATTTGTTAATTAACTTTTATGTATCAATTTTTAAATATCGAGAAACAGTCTGCCTTGTGAAAATTCGTCAATCTCATGCACACATTAGTCTAAATTGTGCTTGGCAGACTGTAAAAAAGTGTTTTTAGTTACACGATTTTTTTGCGAACTAGCATTAGTATGCTTTATTCTTGTACTGGAGAAAACCGTCTGCCTGCAACTTTTTTGTGGATTTGGCAATCTAGCCTTATGCTTCAACAATTGGCAGACTGTAAAAAGTTGATTTAAGAAGCTTCTTTTTTTTGCTAATTAAAGTTAATGTTTATATATGAAGTAACACGTTGCGGAACTTAATAGGTGCATCTATCTATAGCTTGTGGCTATAAATATTACCCGTATCAAGCCTGTAAAAAATCGGTCTTGAGAGACTTGTTCCTGTTTGGCGATACAAACAAAAGAGATTTGCTGTAGATCACTTGTGGCACGGAATTTGTGCTATCTGTCATGTATAGTTTTGTGTTTTTTAAATATTTTAATATTTAACAGTTAATAATTTTTTTTATTTACACTTTGCAAACAACTGAAAAAAGAGATATGAGTCTATAATTAGAAAAAATAGTTTTGGCCGTGTTATAAGAAATTTGAGAGGCGAGTTAAGATTGGTAAAAGTTCAGGAGCACGTTTTTAAGGGTAACTGCTGGTATACCATCCAGCCCAGATGATTTCTTGGTATCAAGAGAACAAAAATACGCTTGATCTGCTCGAACTTAAAAAATATTTAATACTTCTTGTTAAGAAGTAACAAAACGCAACTGTTGGACGAGGTAGATTAACAGAAGGATCAAATTGGTAATAAATTATTTAGCAAATAGTTTAGCATTCGTTTAGAGCTGAAAATAATTTTATCTTTAAATGTTAGAGGTGAAAAATAACACAAGTCGATATAATTTTTGTTAACATCGATAAGAATGCTTATTTTGCGTTTGTTATTTAGGAAGTTCTTAAACAGTTTTTCCCAAAAATTGCCTAGCACGTCCCCTTATCAAGTACTTGCTTCTTTTTAATATAACGCGATTTTTGAGATCATTTTTACCTGCCTTAGGACCGGACAGTACAACAAGACGGCAGAGGGGTTGTTTTCACAGTATTGTACGAACCTTTAAGAGTTTTATTGTGTTCTGCAGTTTAGTTGGTTCTGTTTTGTTTACAGTACATTCAGGTGTTTAAGTCGATTTTGATATAAAATGGCAAGTTCGAGTCGTCGATGTTGCAAAAATCCAACCGAGAAGTTTTGTTATATATGTGGACGGTTTATTATGAAGTCCCAAGCTAGATCTATCTCTAAGAAAGTCAAAAATGCCTGTTTTTTATATTTTAAGTGCTAAATTGGGGATCAAGATAAAAGTTGGTCTCCTCATGTTTGTTGTGTAAGTTGTCACGTTAAATTAGTGCATTGGATGTATCGCAAGAAAAATTCTATACCGTTTGCTGCTCCTATTGTGTGAAGAGAACCTTCTGACTATGTAAGTAATTGCTACTTTTGCATCACTAAAACATGAGGGATTTTAAAAAAGCATAGAGACAAAATAGAGTAACCAAATTTGCTTTCTGCGCTAAGGCCATTTCCTTCTTGCCTTTAAACCTAGACATCGTGTGTCCCAGTGATTCTAATGCTTCATCAGAACAACTTCCTGAGAACACCAGTTGTGACCAGTGAACCTCACTTAATAACTCAGAATTAATTAAATGACTTGGTACGTGACCCAGGATTGTCAACACAAAAATCGAAATTTCTTGGGTCTAGACTTCAACAGTGAAACTTGTTAGATAAAAAAGCAAGTGTTTCACTTTACCGAAAACGAAATGTAAAATAGTCAAGTTTTTTGAAAATGGAAGGGTCGCTATGTGTCTGTTGTGATATTGATGGTTTAATAAATGAGCTTAATATGGAACATGGTCCTAGCAAATGGCGTTTATTCATAGATTCGTCGAAATACAGCCTAAAAGCAGCCTGCTTCATAATGGAAACAAAAAAATCATCTATTCCTTTGGCCCATTCAGTGACAATAAAAGAAACCTAAAACAACTTAGCAACCATATTTAATCGTGTCAAATATGAACAGTGTCAGTGGGTTGTCTGTGGAGATGTAAAAGTCATATGTATCTTGCTAGAACTATAAGGCGGTTTTTTCAAAGTATTGCCTTTTTTTCTGTCTGTAGAACAGAGGGCAACAAAAGAACACTACTGTTATAAGGATTGGCCTCATAAAACTTCTTTTGAACCTGGTACTTTAAACATTAAATATGCCCCCCTTGTTAACCCAAAAAAGGTGCTGCTACCGCCTCTCCATATTAGGCTTGGACTAATAAAAAACTTTGTCAAAGCCATGGACAGAGAAGGTAGTGGTTTCCAGTACCTAAGAGAAAAATTTCCTTAAATAAGTGATGCAAAAGTAAAAAAAGGCATAATTTATAGGACCTCAGATAAAGAAGCTCCTAGATGATCTCCATTTTCAAAAACAATAAAATGAAAAGGAATTGGCAACTTAAATTTTTCAAAAAATATAGGTGCAGTAAGCGACGAACAAGGAGAGAGGTTTCACCAGGACATCAGGATGATGGAAACAAGATATCAGGGACGCTGGACCCATTTATGTGGGGCGACTACTGTTGGTTTTTAAAAAGGGTGATGCTATAGAACACAAAAGAAAAAAGTGAACGTTTTTGGCGCTGTATCATATCTCGTGCACTATATTTTTTATTCACATAACAGCCAATCCTTAGGCCTCTTTCAGACGAAGCGGGTTCATCCCGCGCCCGCATCTTTGCGCGGGTCCGCTCAAACTAACGACTATTACTTTTAATGGAATGTTTCACACGAAGCGAGTCGCGGGCGACACCCGTACGCGGACAAAATGCACGCGGGTCCCCTTCAGTCCGCGCACGCCACTCGCACCCGCGTTTGTATGTATGATACATACGAATAAATGCGTGTCTTCACACGTCGCGGAGATCGGTCCGCGCCTATCTGTTTATTTGTAGGTTTTAGTTTCATTTAGACACTGGGCCGTCCTTTGATAAACATGGATGGAGAGATTGACCCGGAATTGTTAATATCCTTAGTTCAAGAACGACCGACCCTGTGGGATAAGTCACTAGAAGCGTATAAATCAAGAACGTGCACAACAGAAGCGTGGAGAGAAATATGCATGGCTTTAAATTCAGAATTTGAAAACTTTTCAGATTTAGATAAAAACAAATATGGTAAGTTATAATTTTTTATATTATTATTAGCATTAAAGACATCAAAATATTCTAAGGGGCATGCAAGTTTTAAAAATTATTTGAATTTTAAAAGTATCCGTTTAAGAAAGTTATATACTTCAACATTCCATATCTTGTTTAAGGGTTTTCAATGGTGTCCTAGTTTCAAATCAAATTAAAGTCAAATGATTAGGTATGTAGTAGGTATATTATAGCAATATTATACAGGTAAACTTTTTTAGTATGTTTATTTCGGTCTAATTAACAGCGTGAAGTAATGAAACATTTATATATAGGTAGGTATTTATATCTTGTTCATTTGCCATGGTACTGACCCTTCGTTACTCATGAAGTATTCAGCAAATTTTTCACGTACATCTTTCGCTTGCAAGTTCCCACGTTGCATTTGCGGTTGTTCAGGGCTATCTTGGAATCCTGTGACAGTGAAAGTATCTTCGAATACGTAGCCATCTCTGTCTCTAATGAAATTATGAAGCACGCAGCATGCCTGAGTGATTAATGTTGCCATCTCCAAAGATACATTAAGTGGTCGATGAAAAATTCTCCATTTATTTGAAAGAATACCGAAGGTACACTCTACGAACCTTCTTGCTCTGCACAAACGGTAATTGTATATACGTTTTTTGACACTTAAAATTTTTCCTCCAAAGGGGCGCATTAGATGATAATGCAAACCAAAAGCCTCATCGCCTACTAAAACATATGGAATAATAACTTGTTGGTCATTTGGTAAAGGTTCGGGATTTGGGGATTTATCTTTCTGCTCGTAATTGCCCTCCAAAAAGATGAGTTACTGAATATAGTAGGGTCACTTTCTTTTCCATAGGAGCCAATATCTACATAGACAAATCGATATTGACTGTCAGCTACCGCCATCAATACAATAGAAAAATATTCCTTGTAGTTAAAGCACAGTGATCCAGTGTGCTCGGGTTTGATCACTCGAATGTGTTTCCCATCAACGCAACCGAAACAGTGCGGGAAGTTGGCCCTCTTTTCAAACTCATCGGCAATCTCTTTCAGTTTTTCGGTTGTTGGCTGTGGAATGTATTCATTTTTATTACTGTCCCAATGCTGGTACAGACGCTTTTGACAATTCCCCAAATAGTAGAGATACCAATTCTGTAGCTGTAGGATAAATCTGTGAAAGTGTTTCCACTAGCTAGGTACCTGCATTAAAAATATATAAACTCCCGGTACAAAATTCCGCCACTTCCAAAAATTTTTTATTAAGATTTATGATTTATTACTTTTTTATTAGTATTCCAATTTTTAAGCTGCACAATTCGAAATAAACAAAAACAGTGATTTTAAGTGTGTATATCATATGAGGTATAACAAAAATTCTTTCTTTTGTTTCAGGAAGTGGAAAAATATTAAAGATCAGTACATAAAATCACTGAAAAAATTGAAAAAAAAGAGCGGTTCAGCAGCCAAGACATGCAAAAAGTACATTTTCTCCGAGCAGCTCTCTTTCTTAAAGTCTACTTTAGTCACCAGGGAAACTGAGTCTAGCTTTGATGTTGATAACAACCCTGAGAGCCTGGATAACGAGAGAAGAGAAAATGACGACAGCTGGATTACTGAAGGTCCATCGACAAGCGCTGCGACTGACAAAAAAAACCCAAATGGTACTGCAGAAACTACTACAAAACAACCATCCTCAACTATGGCACCTAAAGTGGCACCCAAAAGGAAAAAAATAGATCTCGAAAGAGAAATCCTCGATGAATTATCCAAAAAAGAAGACCGCCATTTATCATTTTTTAAAGGAGTCCTTCCGTCACTAAAAGACTTCAGTGAAGATGAGACCTTGCAGTTTCAGTCTTTTGTAGTGAATGCTATCCAGGATATTAAAAGGAACCGTACGGGAAAAACTTCCATTTTGCTCTCGCAAACAAGTGATGCCCATTTTCGATCTCAGCAAGCACCTGTTCCATGTCAAACCAATTTTTCAAACTGGAGTCACCTATCAAGTAGGCCGCACACATTAACGTCTCAGGCACCAAACATGTTACAAAATGTTCAGTTGGCATCAACCTACAATAATGTCATAAATACGTCGCAGCCAGCAACACAACAGACATTACTATCACTAAATGCTCAGTCACCAGATCCTTCGGTATATTCCGATATATCAGAAGAAAGTTCCATCCCGATAAAAGTTTTTCACATCCCTCTGTTAATCATATCTAATCTAATACCCCTCTAAGTAAGCATTGAAACGAAATAATGAAACAATAAAGCAGTTACTACTAAATAATAAATTGTTTCACTTTACCTTTTTACAGCATGCCCTCCACGGGAATGGAATCCCTCATCTTAGTGTCCTGTCGAAGTAAGTTATCATGAAATTTTAAAGAGTTCGTAAAAGGTTGTTACTGACATACGAAAGTATTTAAAAAAATTTTAAACTATTTTCCTGAGCTCGTTGAATAGGGTGTAAAATGCTCCAAACTTAGTTCTGTCAGCAATCAATGGATGAATCCAGAGTACACGTCTACTATTTCTTTTTTTTGCGTAAATAAAAGAGATAAAGGAGACGAATTCTGTCTCGATCCATACTGGATGAACGAAAATACAACACAGGTGACAAAAAAGTAGCGGGTCACTCTTAAAAAATGTGGGCTGTCGGGTACAGCGAGCGCGGGCAAATCCCCAAGATGCGGACCGGGTATTACCCGCTTCGTCTGAAAGAGGCCTTAGTGACGTTTTTGCAAGGATTCTTCATGTTTTATATGTTTATATTAAATAAATATATTAATTTGTAAAAATATATTGTTTTTTCTTTTTTTTTTACTTATAAGAAAAAAATTGTACGTGTTTCAGTAATTAGCTTATCATTTTCGGATTCAGGACTCTAAAATACTTTAAACAAACCTATTTTTATCAATGTTACTTAACAAAAATTTAAATTTGCTGACTTGTTTAAGAGTCCATTCGCGCCGTGAAAATTGGATCCAATTTGGGGTTTGGGGCATAATGTTTTCCTCAAAAACAGTATAAGTTATCGATAATTTTCAAAAACTATATAAAAGCCAACTCTTAAATCTAGGCTTCTGGTGTAAGAGTTTTTTAAATTTGGATTTAGTTTTTAATTTTTCCCGAGTGAAAGTCACCCTAAAATCGGTTATGTTTAGATACTATTTTCTTAAACTTGACTTATATTTTAAAAATTCGTTACAACCTAGGCATAGATTATTTCCTTACCTTTAAAATTATGTATAATTTTTTGTCATTTAAGTGAAAAATAGTTACCGAAAAACGTTATCTCCTGTAGGCTTGCAATCGGAAACAACATCGCATCGATACACCGAATAAAGGAAGAACCTAAATAAAATATAATATTTTTAATGCGGCTATACGAAAATTGTGGTAGTGGAGTTTGGGGCCCCCCCCCCCCTTTAAAATGTAGCGTAAACCACTTTAATTAGTAAAATAGTATTTAAGGGAAAATGGCATGGAGCTTTAATGCCCAGTCTAAGTTTAACTATTTTTAACTTTTTTGGAGAAATCGAGTAGGTAACTAGATTAGTGCTTATTTAATTATTCGCCTGTCTTTAATAAATGAGACTGTTCTTTCATTGTATTGCTCCTGCACCGATTTCTATTATACACTGCTATATTGCCCTGCAGGGGTCCTTAGTCACACATTCTGCACAAAAGTATAAATTGTCTTTTAAGTCACTCATAATAAATTAAAGACATTTCTAACATAAACATCATTAATATCTTCAACCGTAGTTACCGTAATTAGAAACAAAGTCAAAGCCTTTATCATTTATTTTCTAATTTCGTGAAATTCCCACGAAATACATTTTCTAAATTACGAACAGTGGAAGGACAAAGGTGGCAGAGCATTCGAAATTGTTTTAAAACCGCATCCGGTCTCCGAAATGGTTTTTTACTTTGTCGCCCTGGATACTTTTGTTTTAGTCTGTGTGCAAAAACCGCACAGAATTTTTTCGGAAAAACGCGATACAGAGTTAAACGTAATGAAATAAAAAGTTTCCATATATGATAACTTTTTTATTAAATTTAAATGGGGGAAAATTTAAGTCACCCAACACGTCGTTTGCACGACATCAGTTTAATAAAAACTGTTTTAAATAACGATATTTTTTCTTTATACCCACCATCACTTGCACGACAATTTTTAAACAAATCAGCGAATAAATAAATTTTAGCGACGGCTAAAAATGGAGATTGCACGACAAGATAATGCATTGCAGGACAAAAAGACAAAAAGTTATGACAAAAATGAAATTAGCGATTAAAATGGTGTTTTAAACGTCAATAAAAGGCAAAAATAGTACAAAAATGTATTGCACGACGTAAAAAAACATATCAAATAAAAATATATAACTAAAACAAATATTTTGTAAAAAAAAATTAATAAATAAAAAACCCATTTTTTTTATTGTACAATTTAAAACTTTCTTGGCCTTTGCTGGGCGTCCGCGTTACGTTTTTGCCCAGTGGTATTTGTTTGGCTGCATTCGGTACATCAACCAATTTTAATCGGATCTTTATACCCAAACATGCTACACTTCCCAAATTTTCAAAAAAAAAAAAAAGGTATGTGCATTTTAATTGACTTAAATCTACATAGTTAATAGTAATAACCCAAATGCTGTAATTGTATTTTTTAAAATCATCGAACGTTTCCCATTTACCTTCCATTTCTTTAAATTCAGAAATCAGCTAAGTGGTGATTAAATTAGCATTTGATTTTGAACAGGTATAAAATAGTTGATACTCCATCCTTACTTTCTTGTAAAACTTTCTTATTTGTCGCCGCTATGCTGACGTGCTATTAAATTCTTTTATTTTTATAATATTGTCGTGCTATACACTTTTTCTTATCGTTTATTTGTTTTAATTTTCCGTTGACATTGTATTGTGGATCAGATATTTTTACTGTCTATTTTAAATATTGTCGTGCACAATATTTCATTTATGTGTAAAATAATATCCTGCCGCTTAATAATTTTATTTGTCGGGTAGTAATTTTTTACGTCCCGTAAAACATTTTTGGCAGTTCTTTATATTTTATTGGCGTTCAAAATAACATTTAAAACGTTAATTTCCCCTTTTTTGTCGGGCTTATAAATCTAACCCAATTTAAATAAACTTTAGTGGGGCATTATTTTTGTTTTAAATTCGATGGAAAATCATGCAGACTCGCTCGCTACAATGACACCTTCAATTTGTCAAAATTAACTTTGCAAGCTATTTCACAATGCGAAACATAGAGTTTGCGCGAGACGAGGCGAATGCGAATGTCATGCCACTATGAAAATAACTGTCAGAGTTGGCCCCGCCGATTCTGCGCAATAACAAAATTTCACGAAATAATTTAATGTGTTGCCTACTTACACACTGATAAATTAGTGTGTAGTTAGGCAACACGTTATACTTTTATGAGAGCCGGAGTACCGTTCTCTGGTGCAACGGCGCGGCGCGTTTGAATCTATATCTGCGCTGTACCATCAACCGTCGTCGTCTCATCAACCCTCCTTCCAAGCGAATTTCATGTTTCGTTGTGGTTTCATCATTTTCGTTGTGGTTTGCGCCGTATTACTTTCAATTATTTTGCTTTGCTTGGTTACACATTGTAGTTGCAGAAGTTTTTTGGATAAATAAAAATCTTCTTATTTTAGTGATTAGTGTTTATTAAATTGTGACTATAATTTTGTGTTTATTGTTTGTTACTTATTATATCGAAACAAAATGCCTAGAGATTGTATGCTTTTGTCTTGCAAATCCAAGGGTAACATACCTGGCATTTTTTACTTAAGATAAGTACTTCTTATATTAAAATTAGGTCCTTTTTAAGGGATGCAACGTTAGGTAACCGAATAAATAATAATATATCAATTATGAATAATAGAAAACGAATATTTCATAGAAAATAGCAGTGAGAACAGTAAGGCAATCTTAACTATCTTTTAAATGAATACCACAATGTTTGTGTATTTCTGTGGATCATTAAAAAAAATAATACGTTTTGCATTTAGGTACTCTTATTTTAATGATTTATTACATAATTATAAAGGATCAAAATTATTAATTACTGGGCACACCAGGCCAATTTTAATATATACAGGTACAAGTTCCTTTTTTCTTTTTCTGTATTTGTTTAACAAGAAATTAGATTTTTGATTTCTCAATCTTTTATGTAAGAAAATCTATACTTTTTGTTAAATTTGTTTATGTTACCTGCATGAGGTGACAGTATTTTATTGTACTTATATTGTATGACCTTAAAACACAAATAACCAGTTCAAATTAAGGCAAGTTTTTATTTTTCTTACCCTTGCCAATTTCAATGATTTTTTTGCATACAGAGGGGCTGGTTACAAATCTAAAGTAACTTTTTTCCGACCTTTTATTTTTCAGATATCAATCCTTAAATATGGCAATTAGATTAAACTCATTTACACTATCTTGCCCTTTTTTTATCACAAAATTGGTACATATACTATCATACAATGTTTGAAATTTATTTTAAAAAATCGTGTTTTTATTTATTTTACTAAGATTTTTGGTAAAAATACAAAATTCCCAAAAATATCGACCATTTAAATAGAAGGCTGTAGTAAAGTGGCGCCATCTATTTTTTTATCAGATGATATAAAATCCAATATTACACAATAATTTTAAATATTCTATAATATTATCGTTTAATAACCAACAATTTTGTGCAGGTAGTTTGAATTAAACCCTTAAGGATGTTAACTTTATAGATAGTAACAAAGAATTATGGAAGTCCCGACCTGACCTACTATACATTGCGTAAACTCCGCGGGGCCGATTCCCCTATTCCCGCTGCCCTGCACGCGCAGACAATTTTGTTCTACAGCATTGGCCTTCCATATACCTTCAAACCGACTAGCCTTCCGCTCACCTTAAAACGTCTTTGCGCAAATTCTGCAAATAAATTCGACATAGGCGCTAAGTATCCACAACGCAAGAGTAGTTTCGCGAAATGGTTGCGCATATCATTTTCGTGCAGTGGAAACCCAGCTTTAGGGATACCTCCCAGATAAAACAAAAGGGCTTTTAAACAAATTTTAGCAACCTTAATTTTTCCACAAGGTGTTTTAAAATTACGATAACATACAATGTTTTCGTTTACCTTTGTTTAAGGTAGTTGTATAGCGATAGTTATAGTACAAAATTACGCTAGAGTATACAGTACAGGGTGTCCAGTTTTCGTGTGTTTTCATATACCAGCTCCCTTACTATAAAAGATAGAAAGATGGGGTTTGCGGCTTACTGTCCTATTTTTTTATGAAACTTTCATTGCCGCAAACGAAATTTTCATAGCCCCCTTAGTTTCTGACATACAGGGCGATTTTGAAAATTTGTCATTTTGGACCGTCCCCTGTATCTCAATTATTTGGTAACTTTTCAATAAAGTGAAAATGGATTGTTATAGAGTTTTTACGTAGAATTTAGTGGTGTAGGTAGTTTTTTCTAAAAAGTTTTGTTTTTGAGTTACGACCCAAACTTATGTTTTTTAAATGGGACACCCTATATATTATTTTTTTATCTTATTCCCCCTTTACAGGCTTTTAAAATATATAATAGTCCATATTTATTTCTTATAAAAAGGAAAATTTTAACTTTTTTTGTAAAATTTACATTTTCGTATAGAGGCTATGCCCGCAAATCAAAACAAAATTAACAAGTCATTATTATACAACTCTATATTAATACATAATAACTAAGCAACATTAAAAATAACATATTAATTTATTTTTATTTATTTAAATTACAAATTGCTCGAATTGGGCTCGTTGTGTTCCAAACCTTTCGACATACAATTTTTCGCAATCCATTTAATAAAGTAATTGGCCTACCCTGCAAAAGCCTAAACGCTTGATGTGTAGCTTCTCGAAGTTGATCAATATTGTGGTATTGTCTCATATTTTCTGATTTGTCATATACCCCCATAAAAAAATCCAACACAGAAAGATCTGGGGATCTTGGGGGCCACCTGACAGGTCCATTCGTACCAATCCATTTATCTGGAAATGTTGTTTCTAAATATTCTCTCACTATTTGAGCATTGTGACTCGGAGCGCCATCTTGCTGGTAATAAATATTATTTAAATCGGCCAAAGGAACATCCTCTAATATTTCCATTAGTGCATCTCGCATTATTTCTAGGTGTCTATTTCCGGTTAGCGTTCCTTCATAGATAAAATACTTAATTTTAGTGCCAAAAATGAAGCATGACACGCTAAATCCAAACCGACCTTGACGTTCTCGAGGAAATATTACATATTGTTTCGTTTGGGACCAGTACCTTGAGTTGTTTCGGTTTAGAATACCAGAACTGGTAAAATAAGTCTCGTCTGACCACACCACCTTTCTTTCAAAATTTGCATTTTCCTGCAACATTTGTAGGTATTTGTATGGTCTAAACTTATGTTTTTTAGTATTAACTGAGTTTTTGATTTTTTAACCCCAACATTATCATATATTTTTCTGCATTATATGGATGGTTGTACCGCGACAGAAGCAAAACATTTAATTTCTTTTTTTTCCTTGTTGTAAAATTAGGCCTTAGTTTTTTAAAAGATCCGTGTTCAATGAGATTGGCTTTGATTTTATGAAATATTCTTTTATCAGGTTGACGTCTTTCTGGATACCTACGAAATAATTAGATATGTAACAAAAAACTAGATAATAATAATGATTAAAACTTTATATTTATTATGAATATTAATGTTACATATCAATTTTTTGTTAATGCTGAATATTAGCAATGTCAAAATCTATTCAAATCATCAGATATGCTCACATTATAATAAAAAACATCCTATAATATATCATTGTTGAGAAGGCTACTTCTTAACCTATAGGTATATAATATACTATTAAACTTTACCGATTAAAATAAAGCTCCGAGGCTGCGTTGGCGTCTTCATTAGCTTGGATAAAACAAACATACATATCGTGTTTTCATAATTCTCATATCTATTATTTTGTGCCATGTGGAACAATTTTTCACAAAAATAATAAAGTAAACTCCCACATAACAAAAACCCAAATCAAACAAATAACAGTAATATTTGACAACAATAACAATCCATAATGGCGCATTTACAGAATTTTGTTTTTGTCATGGCTATCCGTGATTGACCATCGGAAAATGATAAATTTTACAAAAAATGTTAAAATTTTCCTTTTTTAAAAGAAGTAAATATGGACTATTATATATTTTTGAAAGGCCTGTGAAAGGGGGAATAAGATAAAAAATAATATATAGGGTGTCCCATTTAAAAAACATAAGTTTGGGTCGTAACTCAAAAACAAAACTTTTTAGAAAAAACTACCTACGCCACTGAATTCTACGTAAAAAACTCTATAACAATCCATTTTCACTTTATTGAAAAGTTACCAAATAATCGAGATACAGGGGACCGTCAAAAATGACAAATTTTCAAAATCGCCCTGTATGTCAGAAACTAAGGGGGCTATGAAAATTTCGTTTGCGGCAATGAAAGTTTCATAAAAAAATAGGACAGTCAGCCGCAAACCCCATCTTTCTATCTTTTATAGTAAGGGAGCTGGTATATGAAAACACACGAAAACTGGACACCTTGTACAGTCGGTCACCCGTCGTACAGTAGGATGAAGTGTCAGTGTGCCACCCAAACTACCCTACGGCTCATATAGCTCAACCGCTTAGGCTCTTTTTTTTTAATGCTCGTGTTGAATGTGACTATCGATTTCCCTTCTTAGATTTTTGATTGAAGCTTTAATTTTCCGAAAATTTTTTACCTAAATCTTGATTTTTATGAAAAAAAATACAAATTTTCGGCGTAAAAATGATCAAGATTAAATAAATTTGTTTGCTCAACATCTTCTTTTATTAAGCCCAAAAGTGCCTAAAAATGAGTTGCAAAATTTTTGTTATTCCCACAAACAGCCATAATCTTTTGAATTTTTTTAGGCCAAAGGGACTTTATAAAACGTGCAGGAAAAATATAATTTAATGAAAATTATTTCTGAATCATTTAAGAAATACGGATAATTTTATTTAGAATTTTTAAAGACATTTTTGGATCTCTGGAAAAATGGCCAAATTGAAACATTTTGAGACTCATGCAGAAAAATTTATTTAACTTTTTTTTAGATTTTGACAGACACGGCCTTTGAGTATTTATAAAGGTAAAGATCAGAAGAGTTTCTTATCTATTTATTTTTTTCAAAGCTGACACATCTTTCGTTAAAATATTGCCCAATTTATTTAGTGCTTCTTTGTGAACTAAAATTAAATTCTCAATTAATAAAAAGACAGAATTTTTAAAATCTCCAAATTAAAATTTATAGACTCACATATTTCTTATTATGTAATAAAATATTCCTTTGTCATGTATTATTTTTTAATATGTTCACCTTGTTGTAAATCTCCAGATTTACTTCGTAAATTTGATAATGTGTTACAGAATTTGGTTCAAGACAAAACAAATTATGATATTAAATTAAATTCTTGATTACAAAGCACCCTTCCAGTAAAATTTGGAGGTCTCATAATAAGAGATACATCTCCCTTTCTATTTCTGCATATTTAGGTTCAATCAAAGATAATACTACTACGGATAGATGGTTCATTTAAATGGGGCGTTTTGAATCAGTTCGGAGATATCAATGCTTCCGTAAATGCGAATAAAATTAAGTCGGTAACCCCTGCCCCAGCGAAACGAGGTACGAAACCATGTGCGACATTGCCAATGTCTGTCGCTTGTACCTTATTCGGAACACGAAGTAGCGAAAGCGGGCGGCTAAACGGATTGTGTATTTTCTAGTCGCGTTTCATCACGCCAATAGTAAAGACCTGCCGGCAACACTGTTTAACTTTCGTTCAAGGATTGAAATGCTTAGCGCGAAAATCTCTCGATGGACATCGGCTCGCGTTAGCTGAAGTCCATTGGGGTATCAAAAATATAGCATTGAATGGTTCATCTTATCCGTAGTAGTATTATCTTTGGTTCAATCAATGACGTATCAGATTAACTTTCCAAAATTTTACCTTTCTATATTCTTGCGATTGTAGATAACGATTTCAGCAATTGTTTTGTAAGAATGTTGTCTGTTTGCAATCTATAAAATCAACCACAAGAATTATCAAAAAAAATATATTTTGACTTTTTGATTTGCCAAGCTTGTCACAAATATATTACAAACATATGCCAGACAAGTGAAGATAAGGCAGATCTACTTGGTCTTCAGGCCCCTGAAAGTAATGCTTGAATTAACGCACTTTTATCTTCGTCCTTGGGAAATTTGTTAGATAAAAAAACATTCCATATTTCCATCGCTCTCAGACTTGGTCTGCCTGTGTTTGGAGAGCACACCTGCGTTTGCGGCGAAAATGCTGATATTTATGGCCTACATGGGTTAAGCTGCAAAAAAAGCGCAGGGCGTTCTTCTAGACACAGTCAGATAAATGACATTATCAAGGGAGGTCTGATTTCAGCTGAAAATCTTTCTGTGTTAGAGAGTCTTGGAATTTGCAAAAGCGATGAAAAATGTGTAGATGGAGTGTCCCTAATTTTCTGGAAATATGAAACACAATTACTTTGGGACGCTACGTGCAGCCATACACTTGCAAAATCCTATCTGGACAAAATTTCTTATCTAGTAGGTGCGGCTGCTCGTCTTGCCGAGAATAAAAAAACATCTAAAATATAAAGAGCTTGAAGACCGCTTTATCTTCATTCCTCTTGCTGTTGAAACTTTTGGTCCTTTGGGTAATAAGGCTAAGGGTTTTATTAATGAAATTTTCAAAAAAAAACCATGCAAATAATTTTAGTTTCATTATTCAGATGTAAGCTGTGCAACGGGGTAATGCAGCATCGGTGCTAGGTACAATTCACGAAGACCTAGAACTTAATGAAATTTTAAATTTTTAAATATAGAGTTAGTGATTTATTTAATTCTAGAATATTGTTATTTGGTATTTATAACATTAAATATTTAAACATTTTATAACAAAAAAATATTATATTTATTTATTAATAAATACCCGTTATGTCAAAAAGGTCGCTTTTACAAAACAAGATTTTTTTCACCAAAAGTATTAAGGACCATTCAGGAATATGGGTTAATTTTTTTCAGAATATTTGCATAAGTCTTAAATATTTATTCAGCTATTTTTCCAGAGGTCCGAAAATGTATCCAAAAATTCTAAAAAAGATTATTTGTGTTCCTTGAATGATTTTTATTAAATTTAATTTTTCCTGCACGTTTTATGAGTCCGTCTCACTGCATCCTAAGTCCACAAATTTTTGCTCCATTCCAGCCAATTCCGGACGACTAACTGCTCGTTTGTTAAATCGCATGCGCGCTGTATACTTTATTCGCGACATGCGTTTTTGCCAGATTGTTAATAAAGTTCCACGGGTTTAATGGGACAAATTTGTCATAATTAAATAATACAGGGTGGCCGTCCATATTTTGACCCATTTTGATCGCGAATAACTTTTGAACAAATAAAGATATCAAGATGCGGTTTTCTCAAATATACTTATATTTCTTTAAAGTTTATTCTCGTATCTTTACCATTTTTATGTGACATTCCATTAGCTCAAAAACAAAATGGCCGATTTTCCGATATAGGACAACTTTGTTATTTTAAATGGAACACCCTGTATATGTTTCAATATTTTTAAAATTTAATCTTTCCCCCTTTAAAAAAATGTAACACAAGCTATGGTTATCTTAAAAAATAACGCATTTATTGACCTCCAAAGAATTGACTGTATGTCGAATAGGAATATTATTTTAAAAGGATTTTTTGAAAAGTCGCCTGTGGAAACAAAGTTATCTCGTTTCCATAACAGCAACAAGCCTCATTGTCAGCCATTGTTGGTCATTTTTGACAAGTTATTTTAATTAGGAAGCGCAAAATGTTCTCGTTAAGCGAAAAAGGAAAATGTGTTATTATGTTTGCCGAAACCAAATCAGTAAAGAAACCCAGCGAAGATTTAGAAACATGTTTAATAAAGCTCCACCCACAAAAATTCAATTAAAATCTGGTACAGAAAATTCTGGAGTACAGGATCTTTAGCCCGTAAAAGAAATTAGTAAACAATGAGAATTTGCTAAATAAAACGTTACAAATTCTGGAGATAACTCAGGAAGATCCAACATTGTCAACAAGAAAAATCTCAAGTTCAGTCCATATTCCTAAAACTACAGTACAAGAAATCATGAAAAGAACTTAAATTAAAGCCATACAATATTCAAATGTTACAAGAAATAAAAGAAACTGATTTTCCACAAAGGGTGGAATTTTGCCAGAGAATTCAAAATTTAGTAAGGAACAATATACATTTTTTGGATAGACTAATAATGTCAGACGAAGCCACATTTCACCTCAATGGAAAAGTAAATAAGCATAACTGCAGGTTTTGGGCAACAGAAAATCCTCGACAATATAACGAACACGTTAGAGATTCGCCAAAAGTCACAGTCTGGTGTGGTATGTCAAAGCAAAAAATTTATGGGCCATTTTTTTTCATGAACCAACTGTAACCTCTTGGACTTACGTTGATATGCTGGAAATATTTTTTTATCCCAATTGCAAGAAGAAAATCTATCGAATTTCGTCTATTTTCAACAAGATGGGGCTACACCACATTATGCTAACATTACCAAGGATTCACTGACCAACTTTTTTGGAAACCGGTGGTTTGGGAAGGGAGGCCCTATTTCCTGGCCACCTCGTTCACCAGATTTGACTGTTCCAGTTTTTTTCTGTGGGGATAGGTGAAAGAGAGGTGTTATAGTCCACTTCCCCAAAATTTAGAGCAATTAAAAATTAATATCCGAAACATAATAGAAAATATTCCTGAAGAATTTTTAGTCAATAGTTTTAATAAGTTTTTTCGAATTTAAATAAGTGCGTCGAAGTCGGCGGAAGGCATTTTCAACATTTACAGTAGTTTTTTAAAAAGTAATGTAACCTTATTGTAACTATTATTTTGTGAATAACCTAAACCTTTGGCGATCCTTTTTTTGTAACATATGAAGCAAATTTTAATTGTTAAATAATATGTTGGTCGACATGCAGTCAATTTTTCGAAGGTCAATAAATACGTTGTTTTTTGAGATAACCATAGCTTGTGTTACATTTTTTAAAGGGGAAAGATTAAATTTTGAAAATATAGAAACATATACAGGGTGTTCCTTTTAAATAACATAGTTGTCCTATAATGGAAAATCGGCCATTTTGTTTTTGAGCTAATGGAATGTCACAATAAAATCGTGAAGGTACGAGAATAAACTTTAAAGAAATATAAGTGCATCTGCAAAAACCGCATCTTGATACCTTTATTTGTTCCAAAGTTATTCTCGATTAAAATGGGTCAAAATATGGCCGGCCACCCTGTATTTCAAAAACTGTGTTTTAACATTTAATGAGACTGATTTTCAAAAATTGCTTAGTTGTTGTTTAATATTGGTTAAGTATTTCATAAACATAGTATATAAAGCTTGAGAGTTAAAACTATATATGTACGTAAAATTTTCGTCTAAAGAATCAACATTTGGCAAAATATACAGGGCGTTCCATTTAAAAAACGTACTTAACAATGAAAACTTTGTTTTCGGGACACCTTCTATATTTAACAATACTGTTAATAAAATAAGAGTAACCAAAATCACATTTTTTATTTTACGTTTTTTTTGTATCATGAACCGGGTGTCCAAATAAGAAAGAACGCCGGCGCCGGCTGTATCTCAGAAAATGTTTATCGCACAGCGTTGGGAAAATATTTTTAGTAAAAGTGGTTAAGAAAAATAGCTGGTAACTATTTTCTTTTATGGTTTCTGAAATGGCCGCTTGGGGGTCTAACTGCAATCTTGAATCTAAAAAAGTGATGTTTCTGTGAAGTTTGCTATATTAACCTAACAAAAAAATAACTGATTTTTAAAGTCGAGGATAATTTGAACCTTTTTTGTTTTATAATTTTTGCTGCAGCTCTAAAAATAAAGTGATGGGGGGTATTTAAAGGTTTCCATAAAAAACATTCTGTATCTTCAAAACGGCATAAGCCGATTTTAACAAACTTTGGTTATTTAAAAAAAGCTATTCTTGGGCTACAAATGTTATATTATTTAAAGTTTTGTTAGTTTTACATGTCGCCGCTTGGGCCTTTTTCGAAATTCCGACAGAAATGTTAATTTTCTCAAAAAAATTAAATGCATTGGTATATTTTTTTTTCATAAAAAAGTAGCTAAATAATGCATAAACCAGCTCGAGAAAACCATATCTCGCTATCTTGTTCCTTACCTAAAACTTAGACCAAAGAAAATTTTATACGTCAATATCTCAAAAACTATAAAAGCTACAAGAAATTTTATATTACATAAATTATATATTTTTACGAAACCTTTAATTTAGGTTATATAATTTTTTCGTCTAAATGCAATACTTTACGATTTATAATCAATAAATCGAATTTTCAGGATTTTTTTTAAGGTATGCCCTAGAATTCGATATTTTTATTATAACCCGTAAAATTTTCATTAGCGAAAAAATTATACAGTGCTTTCATTTCAAAACGAACCACCCCCAAATATCTTTAAAAAAACACTCACCAAAACAAAGAAACAAGTCGATTTAGATATACAGGGGAAGTTTAATTTCGTATTTGATAAAATTTTATCGGTCACCTCCTAACCTCCAGTTAACCCCCACTTTGATATGTCAAATGGCAACCCCCATAGTGTGACACATCATTGTAAGCGGCATGAAATTTGCTATCCAACAGTACTAAGAAACTTTAAATCGATGGACGAAAGCGACTTAGAAGTAAAAATGTGTTTAATTAGTTTATCGTGTTCAAATAATTTATTTTATCAAATGCTCAAAATGTGCGCCGTTATTGGCGAGACAAAAAAAGTCTGTTTTGAAATTCTTCGCGAACGTTGGCGAAAGTTTGTTTAATACCTCTGCATTCTAGTGTAATTCTACATTTAAGTTCCTGAATATTTGCAGGTGGCGTTTTGTACCTTTACTTTTAAATAACCCCAGAGGAAAAAGTCTAGAGGAGTTAAGTCTGGAGACCGTGCTGGCCATTCGATGGCAACTCGTCTGCCTATCCATGTGCCTGGAAACTGTTCATTGAGCCACTCTCGAACTGCTAAAGCGGGGAGGGGCTCCATCTTTCTGGAAATGCAAATTATTTTCACTGAGTTCCATAGCACCATTTTCATCCACCTGATTTTCCAAAGATTGGACGATAGAAGGGTATATCGCATTTTCCAAAAGGTTCAGATACAGTTGCCCAGTTAAATTTTCTTCCAGAAAAGAATGGCCCGAAAATTTTCGTTTCCATAAATACCTGCCCAAACGTTATCTTCTCTGGAAATTGAGTATGTCCTTCCTGAAATATGTGCGGATTTTCCCAATATCTGCAGTTATGTCTTTTAAAAGTTCCATTTAAGAAGAAAGTTGATTCGTCAGAAAAGCAGATATTTTTGATCAAATGAGGGTCTTCGTCAATTCGCTGGCACATTGATTCGCAAAATTCTATTCTTCTATCATAATCGTCTCGTTGAGTTCATGAAAATTTGTATTTTGTATGGAAAAACTTATTCTTTTTCAAAATTTTGTGCACGGAACCCGTAGAAATATTGGTCAGCAGAAACTTTTGGAATAGACAACGTCGGATCTATTGCGAACTGTCCTAGTACCTCAACCTGGCGTGCTTCGTCAAAACCCTTTCATTAGTATTTTCTTGTTGCATACAGATCAGTTTCTTCAAACTTACACACCAATTCCATTACATATTTATGCCCCATTTTTTTTTGATGTCTCTCATTGAATACTCTGGCGGTTCTACGCGCGCATCGATCTTCAGCCCCATATAGGAAAATTATTTCTATTCTCTCTGCTAGAGTATACACCATTTTAAAATCAAGATTCTTAATTTTAAACTAACGATGTCAAAATGACAATCTAACAGTAATATTTAACTGGTTCCTAAACGTCTTAAAAACTTGTGCTATTGTAGTGTTTTGCTGTAGCAGGTAACACAAAAATAATAATTGGAATGAATGCACACTAAAATAGTCTGCGAGGAATTTAAAACAAGTTTTCTCGCCAATAACGGCGCACATTTTGAGCATTTGATAAAATAAATTATTTGAACACGATAAACTAATTAAACACATTTTTACTTCTAAGTCGCTTCTACGTCCATCGATTTAAAGTTTCTTAGTACTGTTTTGGGTAGCAAATTTCATGCCGCTTACAATGATGTGTCACACTATGGGGTTGCCATTTGACATATCAAAGTGAGGTTAACTGGAGGTTAGGAGGTGACCGATAAAATTTTATCAAATACGAAATTAAATCCCCTGTATATCTAAATCGACTTGTTTCTTTGTTTTTTGGTGAGTTTTTTTAAAGATATTTAGGGTGGTTCATTTTAAAAAAAAAGCACTGTAAACCCAAATTAAAGGGCCATGTAAAAACACATAATTAATGTTTAATAAAATTTCTTGTATTTTTTATATTTTTTTAGATATTGAGTATAAAATTTTCTTTGGCCTAAATTTTATTATTTTGAAAATTAACCATTTCTGTCGGCATATAAAAAAAAACCCTCTAGCGGCGACATGTCAAACTAACAAAATTTAAAAAAATTGAACATTTATAGCCCAAAAAAAAGCTCTTGTAAACTAGCCTAAGTTTGTGTGCAAAAAACATTTTTTTGAAAAAACAGCCGGCGTCCTTTCCTATTTGGACCCCCGGTACAGGGCGGATATATTTAGTGTATACACCCTGTTTTACTTAATAATTAAATTACCTATTTTTTGCTATACAGAAACATGAAACGTTTTTTTTTTTTATTTGTTTTCCTTTTTTTTTTCCCAAAAAACCAACTGGAAAAAAATTTAAAAAAAAAAGTTTTTTTTTATATGTCAACTATTTGCACAAAGCATTTAAAAAAATGGTTATTCGATTGTAAAGCTGGAATTTTTTAATTTTTTTGAACTTCCCCTTCAACCAGTTTTATTTATTGGGGGGGCGTTTTTCAATTTAAACCCCCTTTAAAAATTTAATATATGGAATGTTTACCGCGAATTTTCATATTGAAAAAGGGGGAGAATTATTTGGGTAAATAATGTTTTTGAGTGAAAACTCAAATTAATATCTATAATAATTTTTTTCAGTATAATTTTCAATATTTACCAACATTTTTTGTATACATTTTTTTTATAATAATTGTGGGTAATGGTAATTCTCTCTATTTGTTTTATTCTACAAGAGATAGTCCCCCAATGCATGTTTTAGGGTTTATTACTGGTACCGACTAGTGATGAGTCGAGTTGGGTTTTTTTGGTATCCAAGTATTTAGTATTCAGCCCTTCAGGTCCTTCTTAATTGAGGTATATTAGTATATATTTCCGGCTTCTAAAAATTAACCTAGGTTGCCCCAGACTCGGTTTTTGGGCACGAACTTTGTTTTCCTTCACATCAAAAATCTTTTCTCTCCCACAATCAATCCTTTTGGTGGTTTTGCTGACGATAGTACCCTCCACTCAAATATTTAATTTGAAAAAAATGGACAATGCAGAAATCTCGTTTACAAGATCTTAAACTAATCTTGTAATAGGGCGCCAAAAATTTTGTCTCGTTTAATGCCTCCAAAACACAGTGGTGTTTGCTCTCGTAAAAAAAACTGCCAGTGCTCATCCGTTACATATGAGCGGCCAAGTTCTGCAGAACAAATAATCATTTAATATTGTGTATGTTACTTTTGAAAATAACCTTAACTGGCACAAACACAACTTCAGGCTTCAGCAGCTTCAAAAAAACTTGGATTTCTTTATTCGGGCCAAAGAGTATTTGTTTCCCAATCTATATACTGTGTATGTTTCCCAGAATCTCTTTAAAATATCTTTTGACACAAAAAGAAGAATAAATGTACATGGTCTTTGATTATATTTACTGTTCTGGAACTTTTTTTTGAAATGAAAAAATTTTTCAATAAAAATTTTTTTTATATTATTTTTAAAATTATAATAAAAAAATAAAAATATAAAATTTTAAATAATAATAAAATTTTTTTTATTTAAATATATATATATATATATATATATATATATATATATATATATATATATATATATATATATATAAAAATATATATATATATATATATATATATATATATATATATATATATATATATATATATATAATATTAAATAGTGTTGAAGAGAAAAACTTTTTTTTTTATTTATCGAAAAAATTTTATAAAAAATTTTGTATTTAAAATAAGATTGGGATGGAAAATTTAACATATTTATAACGGGTTCAAAAATTAAAAAATTAAAATTAAAGATAAAGTATATTTAGAAGATATGGAAAAATTACTAGAAATTTTCAAAAATTAAAAATAGCTCTAATACCAATATTTGAAAAAAAATTTTATTTTTTGTGATTTAATTTATTTTAATATCGATTTAAATTTTTAATATCAATTTATTATCAAATTTTTTGCCGTTAAGTAAGATTTAAAGCTGACGATACTGGGTAATGAATTATAAAAACAAAGTATCAATAAAGCTTTTTCACTAATCAACACCTACTAGTACAAAAATTTGGAATTATTAATTGATAATAAAATTTTAATCACAAATAAATAAAAGTGGGCGATTTTTTCGAAAATTGGTATTAGAACACCTTTTTCCGAACAACTTTTCTGGGAACTTACCATACTTTGAATAAATGCCTCACCGCCCTTTAAGCCCATTTTTGAACACCGCGTATAAATGTTAGTTTCTATCCCCAAACTTAGTCTAAGAAGCAGCAAACACTTTTATTACAAGTAACTTTTTCAATAAAATAAAAAAAAGAAATTTTTCCTATTCAACACCTTCTCCCTGGAACCCAGTACGTCCACGGAAAAGGTGTTGAATAGTAAAAAACTTCTTTATTTTTTTTTTTATCAAAAAACGCTACTCTTAAAAAAATTTTTTTCTTCTTAAAGTAAGATTGGGATAAAAAAATTTAACAAATTTTATCGCGGTATTCAAAAATGATAAAACTTTAAATGGTTCAAGAGTCAAGTGCATTTATTTGAGAAGATATGGAAATAAGTTACTAGAAAAAGTTGTTCAAAAGTAAAAGATAGTTCCTAATATTATTTTTCAAAAAAATCGGCCTACTTTTATTAATTTGTGATAAAAATTATTTTAATATTATCTAATTCCAAAAATTTAAAAACTCTTTATTGTACTAGTAGGCGTTGATAGTGACAAGCTGTATTGACATTTCGCTTTTATAATTTATTAGCCGCAGAAACGTCAGCTTACTTAACAGCAAAAAATTTATATTAAAAATTTTAATTGGTATTAAAATTAATTTAATCACAAATAAATAAAAGTAGGCCGATTTTTTGAAAATTGGTATTAGGGACTACCTTTAATTTTGAACAACTTTTCCTAAACTTATTTCCTATCTTCACAAATAAATGCACTTTACTCTTGTACCATTTTAAGTTTTTTCAATTTTCTGAACAGGTACAAAATATGTCAAATGTTTCTATTCCAATCTTACTCTAAGAAGTATCAAATTTTTTTATCAAGAGTAGCTTTTTTTGATAAAATTAAAAATAAAAAAGTTTTTTCTTTTCAACACCTTTTCCGTGGACATACTGCATATATATATATATACAAAAATATATATATATATATATATATATATATATATATATATATATATATATATATATATATATATATATATATATATATATATATATATATATATATATATATATATATACATTGATGATATTTGATAACTATTTTGGATATTTAAGCTTAAAATATAAATAAATGGAAAAAAAAAAAAAGCTTATAAATATCCAGAAAGCTATAAAAACTATAAAATTGTTTTAATAAATTTGACGTATTAATACTGTAACAAGTTGAAATTTATTATTTTAATTATTAAAAGTAGTTTGTATTGCTTTTAATAATTAATTTGTTATTCAGAAAAACAAGAAATTGCAATTATGCGTCTTTTTTATGGTAACAATAATAATGTGACGACAGTGCAAAGGGTATATTTCTTATTATATCCTTAACAACGGGTACCATCTATAGATACTATTAAATACACAGTGAGAAAGTTTATTGAACCAAAAAGCTTAAAAATGGAAACAAAGGACTTCAGCACGAAATGAAAGTTTTGGATATCCTCGTTTTTTCAAGATAATTATTATACTTTTTCTATTAGACTAGCACTAACTACTTTTAAAAATGTTCGAAAATCCTCGAATGTCAATCTCGGATGCGGCATCGAACTTAATAAAACAGAATATAAAATTTATTTAACCTTAAAATTTTATCCTTATAAATTTATGTCCGTTCAGAATCTTCCTAAACAATACATGCAGGGCCGACCTAAGTATGCATTGGAAATAGCTAGGTTTATGCAGCAGGATTCAAAGTTTTTAAATAAAATTCTATTCACCGACAAGTCTTCCTTCACTTTAGCAGGAATGTTTAATCACAAAAATAAACATTATTGGTCCAGAGAAAACCCTCACCAAATTTAGCAACATAACAATCTTATTGTTTCCGTGGCTTTCTTGATACTAATATGAAACTTTATTGTAATTAACTAATAATTTAACCTTAAATATCTCAAAAATGGTTCATCCAAATATCATCAATGCATATATATTTGAAATCAGAAAAAAAGATTTTTTATTGTAGCGCATAATATACAGGGTGTTTCATTTAAAAAAGTTGAAGTTGTCTATATTTTTTCATTTTTTTATTGCGATATTTTTTTACTGATAATTTTAAAAGATAATATGGAAAAATCCTACAATTTTTTATATAAAACATTTTTTTCTGCCTTTAAAAATAAAGGCCTCAAAAGCCACGTAAATATAATCAAAGACCCTGTACACAACTTTTTATTTAAACAAATATACAATATATTAAATATGGTGTGTACGTCAATGGGGTGTATCAGCTAAACAATTTAAATATTCAAATACCTAAGGTCGTACAACGTCACCGTTTTGAAACATCTAAAGTTAAAGGATGTTTGACCTTGACAAATTTCTGTTTTTTTTAACTGACATATAAATTTAATATGGGAAATAGCATTGATAGCTTTAAAAATTTAGAAGTTTGTAAATTCAAATTTCTATTTCTATTCAAGTTCTAATTAAATAAGAATAGAAACTTAAAAGCTACAGATAAAGATTCAAATGTTTACATTCCTATCAATAGGGCTCAAATTTACAAATTATATAAAAGAAAAATCACAAAATGTTTCCTTCATTTCGGCACAAAAATGCGCTTTAGTTTGATAAAATAAATTATTTTTTTCTATCCAAAAAAACCCGAATCGCCTTTTCGTCTACGAAGTCCATACAGGGTGTCTCAAAAGGTATGGTCCAAAGTTTTGGATCATGTAGATTAGATTAAAATAAGGTCATAACTTTATATAACTTTTTGCTCTATGCCTCTTCTTTACCGAGCTATTAGCTCTTAAAGGTAACAATTGAAAATCGATTTTTTATTAATAACTTTTGAACGGCTTGTACGATCTAATTTTTTTTGGTGATTAATTTTAGATAATAACTGTCTTGCATTAACTGCTATAAACATGCCCCGAAACCATCAAAGATACCAGGTCCGGACTATCAAATTTGTAAAAATCTTTAAAATTTTTGCAGTGTTGCCATATTTAACATTTTGACCTTACCTTTTCTATGGAAAAAAGGTAAACCTTATCTTTATTGATAGGACCAGCGGTTTTCGCGTAAAATGCATTTAAAGTCATTAAGGTATAATCGAGGGCTCTCGATAAGATATACCCTGGGGCTCTAATAAGGTGTACTTAAGGACTCCCTATGAATCTTTTGTCAAAATCTACTACTAGAAGTCAATTTTCAGTTGAAAAGATTTATAGGGAGTCCTTAAGTACACCTTATTAGTGGCCCAGGGTATATCTTATCCAAGGAAGTTTTAAACGTGTATGGAAGCCCAATGCTATGGCCCATTCGATCAAAAATTGTCCAGCCCAGTATAAAAATAACTGTCAGACTTGGCCTTGCCGATTCTGCGCAATAACGAAATTCCATGAAATAATTTAGTGTGTTGCCCACTTACACACTGATAAATCAATGTGCAGTTAGGCAACACATTATACTTTTATGAGAGCCGGAATACCTTTTTTAATGCATCGGCGCACGCGGCGCGTATGATATCCGCGCTGTACCATCCACCAACCGTTGGCGTCGTCGTCTCATCAATCGCCGTTTTCGTTGTGGTTTGTGCCCTTTGCGCCTTATTAGTTTCGGTTGTTTTGCCTTGTGTGATTATATTTTGTGGTTGCAGGAGTTTTTTGGATTGATAAAAACATTTTTATTTTAGTGATTAGTGTTTATTTAATTGTGACTATAATTTTGTGTTTATTGTTTGTTACTTAATATCGTAACAAAATGACTGAAGGTTGTATGGTTTTGTCTTGCAAATCCAAGGGTAACATACCCGGCATTTTTTACTTTAGGTAAGTATTTCTTATATTTAAATTAGGTGTTTCTTATGAGACGTAACGTTAGGTAACCGAATAAATAATAATACCTATATCAATTATGAATAATAGAAAATAAAATATTCATAGGAAATAGCAGTGGGAAAGTAAGGCAATCTTAACTATCTTTTAGATGATTACCACAATGTTTGTGTGTTTCTGTGGATTATAAAAAAGAAATAAGGTTTACATTTAGGTACTTTTATTTCATTTAACAATTTAGTTTAAAATATATTTTAAAAAATCGTGTTTTATTTATTTACAAAGATTTTTGGTAAAAATACAAAACTCCCGAAAATATCAACCATTTAAATAGAGGGCTGTAAAGTATTCTTTCCATATTATATCAGATGATATAAAATCCAATATTACACAATAATTTTAAATATTCTACAGTGATATCGTTGAATAACCAACAATTTTGTGCAAAAAAAAAAACAGTGAATGTTTAAATTTGACATATGGTGATGTTAACTTTATAGATAGTAACAAAGAATTATGGAAGTCTGGCCCTGACCCACTACTCATTGCGCAAACTCCGCATTGCCGACCCCCCGATTTCCGCTGCCCTGCACGGCTGGACAATTTTGTTCTACAGTATTGGGCTTCCATACACCTTTAAACTTCCTTGATCTTATCGAGAGTCCTCGAGTATACCTTAATGACTTTAAATGCATTTTACGCGAAAACCGCTAGTCCTATCAATAAAGATAAAGTATACCTTTTTCCCATAGAAAACTTAGGGGAATCTACCAGTAAGGTCAAAATGTTAAATATGGCAACACTGCAAAAATTTTGATGTTTTTTTATAAATTTGGTAGTCCGGATCTGGTATCTTTGATGGTTTCTGGGCATGTTTATAGCAGTTAATGCAAGGCAGTTATTAGCTAGAATTATTCAATAAAAATTTAGACCGTACAAGCCGTTCAAAAGTTATTAATAAAAAATCGATTTTCAATTTTTACTCCTAAGAGCTAATAGCTTCGTAAAGAAGGGGCATAGAGCAAAAAGTAATATAAAGTTGTGACCTTATTTTGATCAATCTACATGATCCCAAACTTTGAATCATACCTTTTGGGACAACCTGTATACAACGACGCGACCGCACAAAGAAAAAGTGTTTTATAACACAAGAAAAAGTTAAATTTTGCCCAAATCAAAATTTAAAAATATTAACATTTTTTGGGACACCCCGTATCACTTGTTACTCCTGTGACACCTGGTTTACTTTACTGAAAAATAATCGTATTAAAAAGGGTAATTGTTAGTAACTTTGTCGCTTTATTAAGAAAAAAATTTAGCTATCGAAATCAAATTTATTTTTCTTTTATAAGACTATTTAAGAATAACTATCAAAATTCTACTATACTATACAATTACTTACTGTCAAATCAACACTTTAACCTGCATGTCCCACTTCTACAATTTTTAAATCAGTTTCCTTACACACTTTATTACTTGTTAACTTTGAACTTTGCTTAGAATATGTCACGTTATAGGTGACAAAAAGAAAGTTTTAGAATAGCCCAATTGGCTTACAAAAATGTACAACTTTGTACCAAAATTTTTGATGATATGGACTATTTGAAGAAGGAGACGTGCTAGCCAAATTTCTTGATCTAAACACAGAGAAGGTAATGAATATTGCCATAAAAAATGTATAATTTTTCTTTCAACAATTTAAAGAACATTTTGATAATTATTTCCAATATAGAAGAGATTTTACTTGTTCATATCTTAAGTTTTAACCCTTAGGGCAGTGGGTTTATTTAACCAATATCCTCAAAGAAAAGGGCTATACCAAAAAAGTTTAAACTTGTAATGTCTTTTTATACACCCTGTATATTTTGTGTGGGTCCAATGCCTTACTTTTTGAATAACAAATTTTAAAAATCCTCGAACCGTTACTGGTTCAAATCCATTTCACATAAAATCTTTTAAAATATACTATTTTTTTCCTTAAATAAATCCCTTTTTCAATGTAAACATTGTCTTTATTAAGTAAACAACTAAATTGTATTACGACGGATCTAACATGTCGAAAAGGTAAACAAAATTGACACCCTAACATGGGAACGAAAATACAGTCTTCATTTGGTATTTGCAGAAAAAGAGGGATGTAAACAAAGAAGGATAAAATCATCTTGTTATATTGTTAAAATAACATGTTTGAATAGAATATTTAAAAAAATGTAATCGAAGGTCAAATATAGTAACTGTTTTTCTTCAAAGAGATTTTAAGATAACAATTTAATATCTTAAGATTTAACAAATGTACACCTAAAAATGTTAATTATATTGCCCTGTTTATTATTATTTGTTACAACACATATGCATGTTAACATGTCGAACTAGGCTTTTCTGGAGTATTTTTTCCGCTAAACACGAATCTGAAGTCAAAATGGGGGCAAACAGCAAATTATTAAGAAAACGCCTAATTTAACGATTTCTTTTTTAATTTAAAACGTCAATATCTTAAAAACTATAAAAGGTACAAGACCTTTAATTTAAGTTATATAACATTTTTGTCTAAATGCAATATTTTTTGAATAATAATTAAAAAACTAAGTTTTCAGGCTTCTTTCAAGGTCTCTAAAATAAGATATTTCACTATGAAGTTTTGCCAAAAAATGTAATCACATTATTTGTGTCGCTAATCTTCGTTGGCGCCTTCAAACTATCAAGTCATATGAAGTCAAATTTGACCTTTGTCAAATGTTCAATACTTATCAATCTGTTATTAAAAAAATCACAAAAAAATGGAGTTTAGTAACAAAGAATAAAAATATAGTGTGTGGGTATAACATAATAATTATTAAGCATGTGCACCAAAGTGTCTAAGTTTTGACAACGTCAAACTTGATTTCATATGACGTAACAGTTTATAAGCGCCAACTAAGATTAGCGACACCTACAATGTGATTTAATTTTTTTTTTTCCAAAACTTCATACTGAAATATCTTGAAAACAAAGGAAAATTTGCAAAAAAAAAATTCTTGATTTCGATTCAGAATTAAAAAAATAATTCGGGTCTTCATTTTCCGCCTCTACTTACCAATCACTCAATATATATATATATATATATATATATATATATATATATATATATATATATATATATATATATATATATATATATATATATATATATATATATATATATATATATATATATATATATATATATATATATATATATATATATATATATATATATATATATATAAATATATATATATATATATATATATATATATATATATATATATATATATATATATATATATATATATATATATAAAAAAATTATATATATATATATATATATATATATATATATATATATATATATATATATATATATATATATATATATATATATATATATATATATATATATATAACTTCATTTATACAGTTTTTTTAAAAAATTCTGATGTTTTTCTCAAAAAAACCGTTCGAGAAATCAATGTCGTTAGGAAGGAGGGTTTTTTAACTTTACGGTATCGTTTATAAGTAGGTAACTATTTAATATTTTTTAATACAAATTTGTTAAAAGTATATTTAGTGTGCATTTGGAAAAATTTTAAAAAAAAATCCCCAAATTCTCAATTATCCCTGTCAAAAAAAATTTCCCCAACAATACTCATTTTTTCGGTCATCACAGTGGGTATCCCCCTTAAGGAGTTAAAAACATGTTTCATGAGAAAAATCATATTTTCTGTTATATGTCTCGAAAAATATTAAATTTGACAAAAATTTAACTACATCAATAAGTTCTACGTAAAAATGCCTACTAATATGAGTTTTTGTTTTGTTGTAAGTTCTAAGATAACTAAAATACGAGGGGGGGGTTAAAAATGGAAAAAAAAAACGTCCTGTGTGTTATAAGAGAAAAGAATAATACAGGGTCTTTGATTATATTTACGTGGCTACTGGGGCCTTTATTTTTAAAGACAGAAAAAAAAGTTTTTTTTAAAAATTGTAGGTTTTTTTCCCAAAATTATTTTTGAAATTATCAGTAAAAAAATATCTAAAAAAAAAATTTAAAAAATATAGGCAACTTCAACTTTTTTAAATGGAACACCCCATATTATTTTATCAATAAAAAAATCTTTTTTTTGATTTCAAAATATATACATTGATAATATTTGGATGAACCATTTTTTAAAAATAAATAAATTTAAAGAAAAAACATATTAGTATCAAAAAAACCATGAAGACAATAAAAAATTTTTTTTAAATTAGATGTATTGATATTGTAAAAAGTTTAAATTTATCATTTTAACTATTAAAAATAGTTTGTATTGCTTTTTGTTGATGGGCTTATTCAGAAGAACAAAAAATC
>JAHBCN010009429.1:0-35038 GCA_019359885.1 Listronotus oregonensis
TCAAGGCTCGGCTAGGAATGCCGACAATCACTGAAATGACGCTTTAGGCCAAAGACAGGGAAAGATATTCATCACACAATCGCTTTAGTTTAAAAAAAAACTTAGGGGCGTCAATAAATTCCTGACTGAAATCGGCTCTCTGAGGTATCATCTCAAAAAGATGGGAAAGACAAACAATGACCGCTGTAGATTTTGTGATAGATCAAGCGAAATCGCGAAATATATTTTTTGCGATCGCATGGAATTAACACGCAAGTTGCAAAAATATTTGAATAGAGCTTTTTGGACTCCTGAAGATAAGAAAACCTGCAGGCACCCGAATTATTTCCAACTTCGCGAAAAGTTTGGGGATGGAAGGCATAAACAAAAGACCCTCCCAGGTCGAAGTGACAGTAGGGCTATGTTTAGCCGAGCGACCTTATTTATTACAATAAGCTACAAATACAATACAAATCAAGTCAGTATGCAGCAGTACAACAGTACTGGTTGAATTATCTATTATTGGAACATGCGATTCGATCATATACTTTCGCTTCTGAAAAAAGCAGTTCAGACGAAAAAATATAACCTCAATTTGATACAGTTTTATATTATTTTAGTTTTTGCTAGAATACTACCCATATTTATAAAAAATGTCTTGTAGTAAGGTCTTTTGCGATCGCATGGAATTAACACGCAAGTTGCAAAAATATTTGGATAGAGCTTTTTGGACTCCTAAATATAAAAAAACCTGCAGGCACCCGAAACATTTCCAACTTCGCGAAAAGTTTGGGGATGGAAGACCCTTCCAGGTCGAAGTGACAGTAGGGCTATGTTTAGCCGAGCGACCTTATTTATTACAATAAGCTACAAATACAATATAAATCAAGTCAGTCTGCAGCAGTACAACAGTACTGGTTGAATCATCTATTATTGGAACATGCGATTCGATCATATAATTTCGCTTCTGAAAACAGCAGTTCACACGAAAAAATATAACCTCAATTTGATACAGCTTTATATTATTTTAGTTTTTGCTAGATTACTACCCATATTTATAAAAAAGGTCTTGTAGTAAGGTCCTGATAAGAGATTTTTTTTATTTATATAAAGAACAAGAATCCTATGCAAAATAAACCACCGCATTATCGCGACAAAATAGCTAAAAAAATAACACTGAATATTTTAAGGCGGCGACTGACTTGTAACTAAACGTTGTAATGTAACGCTCGCTACGAGCATTACATTAAAGCAACCCGTTCAGTTCATCACCATATCATAACGAATGCTCGCGTTTGAATGCTCGGTTCACGAGTGATCCACCACTCGTCTTCGCAGTGTCGTCGAAAATGTTAGACATGGAGGTCGCGTTTGCATTTCTGATAGTACGGTACTGTTATTTAGAGACAAAAAAAAAGAAAAAAACTCGTTGATTTTGTATAGAAGCAGACAACAAAACGATGGACAGACTTTATTAAGCATTCTTCTACATCTATTCTCATTTCATCCGCCAGTTACTTCCATGCGCCATATTTTTTTAATTTTTTTAAAAAAACCTTTTTATGAGGGGGGATCCCAAAAATTTGTTTTTTTCTATGTTTTTCAATAAAATGCGGGGTTTTCAAAGGGGTCCAACCTTTGGGGTTTTAAAATTGCAAACCTCAGAAAATGAATTTTATTTAAATAACAAAATAGGAAAAAACCATGACTTTTCTATACGCTCGCAACGAACAAACTGATTAACTGATTGTCAAGCGCAAAACACTTCAAAGGGCTTCGCCAAAAAACCGACAACCCGATGAAGCAGCCGCGAGCGCGGGCAGCTCACCGCGAACGGCTCAGTTTTCTGTATTCACTGCGGGAAAGCTAGATGTGTAATGGTGGGTTTAGACCTGAGCACGTACGCATTGAGCATCCATGCACGCATTCTTTGGGTTTGCGAAAAGCGTTTAAATAGGTTTATGTTTTTGGGCGACAAGCTGATCCAGTTGTTCGCGGGGGTGCGTTTATAATGGAAGACGACGATGGCGGGGGCTTTTTTTTTTAATGTATAATATGATAATAAAGAAAGAAGCTCGTAAACATAGACAACAGACAAAATACTTTATTCGTAACTTTTTATGCACCCGGTACTCGCACATAATCAAAACACGAGAAAAAAATTTCCATTTTTGGCAGTGACGTTAGTGAATTTATGATTTGACTTGTCACTGTTGAATTTTCTGGTTTTATATTATTGTTACATCTGCGGGGTTTTCATGAAAAGTTATAATATGGAAACACATTTTAGCAGATAATTCGTAAACTGTTGGCTGATAAGAGCCCAAGTTGCACATTGGGTACAACTCTTTGTGCCCCTCAAAAAATCTAAAAAACATTTTTGTTTAAAATAATTAGGAGAGCCAATATTTTATTTGGGAAAATTTACAGGTGATCTTCTTTGTACCGCCCGGCATAGCAACACCCGATATACATTCATGTACATACGTTTCAATGCTGGCCCTGTTTTTTCTTTTTTCCCGGCGAAACGATCCCATGAGATTTTTTTTCTTTTTTTTTTCTGCACTATCTAAATTTGCAATATTTAAATTATTCACAAGTGCTTGCCAAGCATCTTGTTTTTTTGTTTTAGAGTAATATTTTGGGCCCCCGCATCCCATAATAAAAAAAGTTTTTGAATTTTGGGAAAAAAGAAGCAAAACTCTGGTGTTACTCCACTCCATTTTCAAATGAAACTAATTCGCCCGTTGAAGTACGTGCGTTCGTAGATACCCCCCAACAGCCCAACCCCCCCTTAAAAATGGACGTTTGCGAACCAATTAATTCTTTTGAGCATCGCATCGAGACCGACAGCCGTCGGATCGCGCCGAGGCTATTCGCGCATAGAAACACCCCGTGAGCGTGCGCGCATAACCGTTTACACTTGAGCATTCGCGGTGGATCAGTGCGTGCGTGCTCAGGTCTAAACGCACCTTAACATGTTACATTAGAGATCGAACGCTGTAAGAACAACACCAATACGTCACGGTCTCATATGGCAAACCCGTATAAAACCGTGACGTATCGGTGTTATTCTAACAGCGTTCGATCTCTACTACGTTTAGTTACAAGTCAGTCACCGCCTTTATAATTCGTCCCGCTTTTTTTAGTTATAGAAAGTGCAACAACTGTTAATAATTTATTTTTATTTGACATGTTTAATTGCAAAGCTCATACTGCAAGATTGTTACATGCGTGTTTGATGGTGATTGGTGGGCTTAAGATCTTCGTTTTCGTCACCTGTATTAAAAAACCAAGACTATCTGTAATAATTTAAAGGTTTAGATGACGCGGCTTTTGCTAACTATGTTTTTTTCTATGTTTTTAAAAATACAATATAGTTGAATAGACCCCTTGCACACTTTTTTATTGGCCAAGAATTACCCTTTTACTTTCATAACGCTTTTGCAAAATATTTTTATACGAAATTCTATAACAGAATAACAAGCGTTTAGAATTAAAATATAAAATTTTTCGGCGAAAAAAGTATCTTTGTCACAAAAGGCTAATCACACGTATTCACAATGCTTGATCTATAGAGGCGACCGGGGCTAAGTTCCAATATTATATTTCGGATGAAAGCGAAGTAAATAAAACACCAAGCAGACTTATTTGGATTTCAAAACACTTTGTATTTTTAACCAGTTGATAATTACCATTTTTATTCGTTTATTAAAAAGTAAAATACAATAATCTCTTTATTTTTGTTTGATAAAACACATTAATAAAAAAACATTGCATTGGTTTAAAAATGCAGTAACTTTAATTACACCAATAAAAAATGTATTAACCTGGTTTAAAAGGTCGGTAATCATCATTACTTAAAAGCTGCTTTTTTCAAACAATAAAAAACAGTTTTTATAGCTTTAGCCTGTTTTTTGTAAAATTTTTTTTTTTGTGGTGATTGCAACGGGTTTTGATGGTTTAATTACCCTTTACATTTATTATCTTGCAAAATTTGATGTATAAAAGTGGCACTACATGTTGCTCTGTAGGGAACTACCTAAGAAGGAATTATACCGGCTAGTTCCGCGAAGCAGAAGCAGTGAATATACCTATAAAACAGACAAATTCCAACAGCCCGTCGGTGGGCAAGGAAAGGAAGTTTTTCTGTAAGCGTGGGATCATTAATAAGACGAACAGCTTTTCTTTAAATGAAAATAAAATACCAAGCAGAGCGAATCCGGATTTTAAAACACTTTGGATTTTTAACCAGTCGATAAGTGCCATTTTCGTTTATATACTAAAAAAGTAAAACACTATAATCTGTTTATTTTTGTTTGACACGAACACATTAATGAAAAAACATCGCATTGGTTTAAAAATTCAGTAACTATAATTACACCAATAAAAAATGTATAAACCTGGTTTAAAAGGTCGGTAATCATCATTACTTAAAAGCTGCTTTTCTCAAACGATAATAAACAGCTTTTATAGCTTTAGCCTGTTTTTTGTGATTTTTTTTTGGTAATTGCGATGGGTTTTGATGGTTAAATTTGAAACTTAGAACCCGTAAAATTACAATAGGATGTCCCATTTTTAAGTTGCTTAAGGTTATCTCAAGAATTACATTTTAAAACCTTATGAAGATCTAGCATGGCAAGTTTTGGTATACAGTTCAAAAAGATGTTTCATTTAAGGGTGGTTTCATGCTAATCCCAAAAATAAAATATTCAAATTTAAAGAACATTTGCCAAAAACAAATTTGGTTAAGAGTGCTAAAATCTTTGACGCTTGATTTATCATCTGGATTATGTAGTTTTATTCGTATTGTAGTAACCATTTCTAAGAATAAAAACTAATAGTCCCTGAGCCAGCTAAAAATTTGATTAGTTATTTCCTCTTAATAGATAATTGGTAGAATGCATCAGAGGGTTGTATTATAAAGCTTCGTGAATGTCAGCTGCGGTTTCGTTGGAACAATTGGCCGCGGTAGGCTTTTTAATAATGACAACGCAGTAATTTTAAAATGACAATGTTAATTCAACACTAGCTGGTATTTTTATTGTTGTTTATAAATATGAGGTGATAATAAAGTAAGTATTTTTAAAAATATATTACGGTGTAAGCAAAAAATTTAAAGTTTTTACCATGGACGTAGATTTGCATGCTCTTTAATTTTTTTTTCCTAAATAATTGGGGAAGCTAATAATAAATTGGGACCAATATAAAGAAAAATTACATGGGATTTCCTATATTACGCCCGACGACGCACCACGGTAAATTCAGTTATTTTCTCCCAACTAAAAACTTGTTAAATTGTAGCTAACCCAATATTTCGAGGGAAAAAAACAGCTGACTATAACATGGTGTATTATATGTCAGCGGGTCGCTCGAACATGAAAAAAATATATATATGCTTTTAATGATTTCCTCTCAACTAAAAATTTACCTAGTGATAGCTTACATGCAACTTTGGATAAATATATATGTCCGCTGGCCGTATCATACCATTTTAAAAATAACGAGAATAATTTATAATACGTCATTTTCTTCTATATAAAAATTTGTTAGCTGATTGTCAATATACTCCTGTAAAACCCGTCAGCTAATGCATTTAAATAGGCGATAGATGCTTCCGCCTTACTCCTGCGCTATAACTTTTCAAGTATCAGCTGACGGTTTTTGCACCGAGATACAGCCAGCTGATATGTAGGTTTATCCATAGTTGCATATAAGCTATCACCAGGTAAATTTTCTAGTTGAGAGAAAATTAAAATATATTTTTTTTCATGTTCGAGATACCAGTTAACGTAAAATGCACCATGTTATAGTCAGCTGACTGTTTTTTTGTAAGATATTGGGTTAGCTACAATTTAATAAGTTTTTAGTTGGAAGGAAATGGGTGAATTTGTCCGGGTGGTGCATCTTCGGGCGGGATATAAGAAATCCCATGTAATTTTTAAAGGTGTCAATTATTGGCTTTTCTAATTATTTTGGACAAATATTCTAATAAAGTTTATTAAAGAGCATGCAAATCTACGTCCATGTAAAAAATTTAATTTTTCGGTTACACCGTAATATATTTTAAAAAATAGGTACTTTATTATTGCCTCATATTTATGAACAACAATAAAAATACAAGTTAGTTGTGAATTAACGTTGTCATTTTAAAATTACTGCTTTGTCATTATTATAAGGCTACCGCGGCTCATTGTCCCAACGGAACCGCAGCTGACGTTTACGAAGCTTCATATTACAGCCCTCTGATGCATTTTACCAATTTTCGCTTGGGAGGAAATTGGTCATGTAAATCTGTTAATGGCTCCTGGACCATAAGATGTTCCTTATTTGTGATCCGACGAATAGGAATCGATCCTTGGATTCGATTCTTGTCCTCAAAAAAGGATTTGAAATTCGTATTGGTGATTCAATTTCTTTAGGAGGATCCTGATTCGTAAATCGATTCCTTTTTAAAAGGATCCGTCCCAGCATGGTACTCGGTAACCATTGTGTCGTCACACGTCTTTTTGGTCCGGCATCAAATTTAAAGGGACAGACGTGAATTTTAAACGGTTATTACGCCAAAAGCATTTTTTTCTGAGAAAATATATTTTGAAAATGGTTTTATAATAGGCAAAGAAAGAGCTTCAATGTGTTTTTAGATCAAAATAAATGTTATGCAAGGAGTGCCTGTATGTTATGCCAAGCACTAAGTTATTTTTAAGTTTTAGTGATGTAAATAATCGTGGCTACCTAAAAAGTATGGTTTTATTTTGATTGTGCGAGCACCAACTTTTCCAGTAAAAGATGTTCTCTTTATATATAATGTAAGAAAAGCGTATATGATTCGATAGGAAATGAGTTTGGTGGTTGTCATGTCAATGATATCTTAAAGAATGCTATTTTTTTATTACTTGATAGTTTTCATTCGACAGGGCCAAGTTCCGGCCCACAGCATGAAGGTGTGTATTTTACGTTTAGCCTATTTTTCCCTTGTCAAAGCTTCGGTCACGTTCCACATAAAGGTATGAAACATGGTACGTAAATCAACATAAATACTCCAATTAGTGTAAAAAAAACTGAGAAAGTTATATCAAGCGATCTCTGAGATATTCGATTTTAAAAATCGCCCATTTTATTATGGTCTAAGAGCTAGAGCCGAAAAATCATCGTCATTAGTAATATGGAGTTTCTCTCGTAAAACATGTTCGTTTAGTATTATTAATTGTGTTCCCGCGCAGGCTGACAACCTATTGGATACAGGGGGTAGCAATAAGGGGTGAAAGTGTAAAAATTTTGAAAAAAATATGTCAGCCATTTTGGGCAGGGGGCAATTTTTGGGTTCAATTTAAAAAGAAAACTTTATATGAACGTATGTCCTAAATGTCCTAAGTTTTGAGATACAGTGTGGTAAAATTTTAAAAAAAAACATTTATTATTAATATCAGTAATACCACTTTAGATATTTTAATAAAATTGGTATACATGTACTATGTATCAAAATTCTTTTTTATTGTACTATATTTTTTTAGGAGTTTGACCTGCCTATTTTGGCAGATATTGATAGTACGTCACTGATTTCTCTAAAAATAAAAAAATATTTTTGAAATCCCCAATCATTTAAAAGCAAAGTTGATCACTTGGTTTTTTTTAATCCGATGCACGGTTTTCGCTACAAACAGATTTTGTAATCTGTTTGAACCTAAGAGATCTTATTAACTAAACAAAAAAAAATGGTATATTTACCTATTAGACTCCAAACCAGGAGCGATTTAAGGTATATTAAAATGGGCATTTCTCGCACTTCATATTTATTCTAAAGTTTGGGTTCTACCTACAGCGCAAAGTATACTGGGAAAACAGGCAAAAAATTCCTCCTCCCCATATTTTTCATTTATTAAGAAAAAAGAAAAAAACTCACCAAAGACACTTATGTTAAATAGGCGCCAAGTTCCTATCCAAAAATCTTGGCCTTGTACTGCGATCTAAAATTAAACCAAGTTTTGTCCACAATTTTGTTTCACTTTTTTTTGATTTGGCAAATTATTTTGCTAATCTGACTGTCATAATGAAAAAAAATGTATTTAATAGGAAAAGATTATTGATTTTAACAGGCAGATTAGTAAAAGACTTGCAAAGTCGAAAAAAAGTGGAACAAAATTGTAAACATAACTTGGTGTAATTTTAGAAGACAGTAGGTAGGTAGGTAGGTAAATTAAAAGTGAGTGGACTTTTTTACGCCCTCCACTGCGACCGCTCGGTCTATTGTGGCTCACACCTTTTTATATTTTCCCAATAGGATCGGACTTCTAATAAATTCGATACCAGATTGGGAGAGAGTTCTTACATCTCCTTTTACTCGTGTCGCTACTGGACACGAGCACAATGTGTTCTGATGTGTTCTGGTGTCTGTCTCCTGGAGAGTATGACGAGCAGACGATTAGATCCATCATGCCCTCCTCTCCCGCTCTAGTGACGTGGGCAGCTACCAGGTCCTTGTTACAGGAACCAAAAGGATTGCATTAAGGGAACCCTTCCCAAGCACCTGTTTGTTCAGGGTGGATTAACCCTTTCCCGTGAAACAGGCGCCGGTGACTTCGGGGGCACCTTACGAAACGGATTCACCCGCCGTGTCCCCCACGGCGCACCTCTGTCTGCTTGTGACCTTGAGTGGCACCTCTCGAAACGGATTTATCCGTTTCGTTCAACCACCTTTTGTCACTTTTTTCCTATGAAAGCGGTTCTGTCCGATTTCTGTTTGGAGCTAGGGAAGTAATAGTCCACCACGGCAGAGCCCCGCATTACCGCAGTAAGGCTAGATACTCTGAGAGGTCGCCCTGTATCTCAGAGGCACCGTTGGAGACACCTGTTTAAGGCACAGGAAGTCATTCACTCATCAGCACGATATGCTTACACCTTGAGTTAATCCTTGTGTTCATCTTAGCTTCGGATCCCGGTCTATACGGTGGCAACAAGAGTTGCCGATAACCAGAAACTCTAGCGCATGTTCCAAAAGATCCTACTGGGCCCAACCACAACGACGATGTGTGAACACAGCGGTTAAAGACAGTACTTTAAAAGGCCCAGATTTTTGGACAGGAACTTGCCCCTTATTTAACATAAGTGTCTTTGGTAAGATTCCTTTTAATCAATACATTTGAGAGGGTGTAGAAGGAAAAAACTTGAAATCCTGATTATTACGCCCAACAGATAAAATGCATAGTTAAATGACGTCATCTTTAGGTTCGCCTTTTGTGCACAAAATAACACGATTGATTACAGTTTAGCAAAATCATTATTCCATTTTGTCAAACCTTTCAGTAAATAAAATCGGACAGTTATAAAAACCTTCTAGCTTTTTGGGTTGGCTCCATTTTTATTACATACACAAAATCCCATTCAAAAAATAAAAATCTTTTCCATATTGTGACCCTCGTTGGGACCTTTTAAGGACTCATCTTACCGGAAATATTATTTTATTAAGTTTTAGATTGCTTTTCCCCTTTTATTTATTGGGTTTTTCGGTCCAGTGATTTCGCCGTATCAATATATTATTGTGATTTAATTAATTTTTTAGCCTCAGGAAAAGCGCAAATCGCTAAGCACTGAATTTAATTTTTGCATCCATGTAAAATGTAAATGTTTTGTAGAAAAGTGATATATGATTTTTGATTTAACTTACCTTTTAAAATGCAGCAGTGTATATTTAGAATTTTATAAAGATGGATTACTCAGAATATGCTAAAGTAATGAACTTACAAGAACTGTAAAAAGAACAAAATATTTTAAAATCTTTATTGCTTTAGGACATCCCGCGTGGTTTCTATGTAAAAAAAAAAAACACAAAAAATCGCTGGATATGTTGTGTTGGTTTTATCTCTGTATTTTTATTAAAAAAAACTGCCACTGCAATTTTTTTTATCTTGGACAGTCCACGATGGCTGAAGGCCTAAGTACTAACGTATCGTGGGTGTCTTAAGTGTGGAAAGAGGAAATTTAATCACACGGGACTTAAATATTTTTTAGATTTGGCAAAGAAGGGAAAATTTCTGCAGCTGGCATGTTTCTTAGCCTGAACACTCCAAGGATGAAGAAACAAACAAAGTTGGAAGTTTGGGGTCGCTCAAGTAAAACTATAAAAAGGTGCATAAAAGTGGCACTATGTGTTGCTCTGTTGAAAGCTGAAAAATGGGAATTATACCGGCAAGATCTGCGAAGTAAAAGGCGTGAAAATACCTATAAAAGAGCGACAGATCCCAACAGCCCATCGGTGGGTAAGAGAAGAAAACTGTTCTGTAAGCATGGGATCATTAATAAGACGAAAACGTCATCTTTAAATGAAATCAAGAATGTTAAGATTGTAGGAGACGTTTATTACCCAGGCATCAGAACAATATTCCAAAGAGGGTCAGATTTGGGATACATACAGAGTATACAGATTAGAAGAAGAGAATATTTTCTGGCTTAAAAGAGGATTCAAGCTTTTTTAAAGCTGCTGAGACTACGAATGTATGTCAGTTATGGTTATTTTTAAAAGTAACGCTATCAATATTGAATGACTCTTTGTTCTGCAGAACATAAATATGTAGCGGATGAGCATTGGCAGACTTCTTTCCCTCTTTTTTTTGTTTATTACTTTTTTGCCTCAGACTTAAGGCATTTTGCCATTTTCAATTAATTCTGTTTGGTGAAAAATTTATTTGAAAATTTGTTTTCTTTTTAAAAATTTCCTCTGTGACCAATGCTTATAAAATTGTGGGCGATTAAGATAGAAAAAACTGTTTTTTTATTATTTTTTTTTACTTTATACATTTAAAAAAGGTATCGGACCTTTCTAAAAAGGACAATATCTCGATTTGGCTATATTCATCTTTGTAAAGGATTCACAACAAAAACATGCCTGCCATCTCGTATATCCAACAACTTTTGTTTTTTACAGATAAGGTATAATTGTGGTGTCGGTACATAAAATTTTCTGTAGACAACAAAGGAAAATTTGTTTTTTTTTAAATTGACGGCGCGGCGCGGCGTAACAGGGTTGTCCGCCCACTGGGTGAAGAGACGCGATGCGACGCGACGCGAAATTTTCTAAAATGTGGCAGTCGATTGCGAGTTGTCATGGAGAGCTCATCGGACGAAGATATTTTTGTGTTTGGAGTAATTGCTGCTATGGAAGAGGAAGAAAAGAATAAGAAAAAGCAAGTTCGAGTCCATGAAATTAATCGAAAGAGAAAGAAGAATTCCATTACTTATTTTCAGATTTGAGAAATAATGCAAGAAAATTTGTCAAATACTTTCGCATGTCGGAAGAAAAGTTTTTTAAACTTCTTAGTTTAATATAGACGACTATAGAACACAAAAAAAAAGATGAGTAAAGATGCAAGAAAATTTTGCCAATACTTTCGCATGTTGGAAGAAAAGTTTTTTGAACTTCTTAGTTTAATACAGACGTCTATAGAACACCAAAAAAAGTTGCTTTACATACCTTGAAATCGGAAGCCACTAAAGGGCTTTTTTATTTAGATTAATTTAAAAAAAGAATATAAAAATAATTAAAGACAAATATCACAAAAATAACAAATAAACAAATGCAGTGATAATAGAACAGAGCAACATGTGAAATTCTTTACGATGATACCCGAAGGAGGCCGATGAGACTCGAATGCCACGCGACATTGTCACTTGCTTGCTCTCCCGACTTGTCTCGAGGTATCACGTCGCTTCGCTTCGCATCGCGCCGCGTCTCATCGCCTAGATGGGTGGACTTCAGTTTGATCACATGTAAAGTATCCCTGATGCATTTAATCGCGTCGCGTCGCGCCTCTTCTCTTTAGTGGGCGAGAACTTTAAGTTTATGTCGCTAACTGTTAAACACATAAGTAATATCATCTACATATCTAAACCAAAAACCTATTTTTGCGAATTATTATTTTAATACAATTTTTCATCTAGGTTGGACATGTACATATTTCGCCTAACCGTGAACCTATAACCAATCTGTCTGTCTGTTTATAGAATGTATTGTTATATTAAATAATTTTCAATTAATTTCCTTAAATAAACAACTCAAAAATATTAAGGCCTTTTTTTGTGAAGGCGGTCTAGGTATCGTTTTGAGCAGAAGAGTTGTAGTTTACGTCTAAATAAATCCACTCACTTAAGTTTCAGACAAGTATTTTTTAATATAAAATTTAAGAATTAAAAAATATTCCTTTCAAACTTTGTAAGTCAATTCATTTTGTCGTAAACTACAATTATTTTGTCTTCAAACTTTCTGAGAATTTGGGCTTTTGTGATGTGGCATGCGTCAAAAATTAATTTTGCAATGTATAATGTATAGGTTATTTAAAAATTAGTCCTTGTTCTTTACTTGACTTATAAGATTTTATAATGCAGACTTGGGCAAATATATTTACCTACCATAATATTGTAGTTCAGTAAATGAAGTCCGAAAAACCTCAAACTTAAAAATCAGGTTGGGCCGTCAATTTTTTTTTTAATTTGTAGGTATTATTGTATACAATAACTTCTGAAAATATCATAATAACAAAATGTCCGCAAGGGCCAGAAAATGGCCCTCAAGAGCCCGGAAATCCGTTTTTTCAACTAATTTGGTCGATATTTCCGGAAATATGACACTTACGCAATTCGTGTTTGGACGAAAATAAAAAGTAGTTTATTAGCTGCAAAAATGATAGCCATCACTTTTGTCAAAAAATTTTTTTTTGTTTCTTTAGAAGTTAAAAACTTGAGCCAAAGTTAGTTTTTTCTCGATATTTTGACCCTCCTATCAATCTGTTCATATTTTTTTTTATAAATAGTAATTTTACCAAATCCTTTTGGATAATGGGGCTTTAGGAGGTGTTACATTCCGAAAGAAGGAACTTGTAGCAGACTTAATAAATATTTTTTGTGTATTTTTATAAACAACGTGTTTTTCTTGGGGCGGTTCTTTTAGATTTCCGGAGTTTTTAAAATGCTCGGGTTTATCGCTAATTAATATATATTCAAGGACCATATCGGCTAACAATGCACATCATTCAAAAGCTTAGATTGTCCCCTTCTCGATAGCACTCTTCTTTTTTTCAAATTTTTTAGTTTTTCGGAAAATCGAGGAAATTCTTGTCCCAATAAAAACTCGACATTTTTTTTGATGATTACTTTCTCTTGTTGCTGAAATTTTTTGAGCTTTACAATTGTATTTAAGATCACATTCTGACCTTTTCATCAATATATATTTACATAAAGTACTTAAATAAGTACACGGCAAAAAAATTCTGCCTTTAAATTTTCTGTAAATATTTATTATTTTATTTCGTGCGCGTACCATTCATTTATAGTATCGAACAGCCGAGCCGTCTGCTACAGCGCTTGCACCCACATTGACTTCAATGCTCTTTTATTTACAAGCGTTCTGTGTAAATAGCATTGTTTATTTTGAATGCATACTTTTATTAATCAAGAAGATAGCGTAAAAAGCGAAAAAAAATTGTCTTACTTTTTATATTTGTTTTCAGAGAAAACGTCTTTAGAGAAAAACGTGGCAAAATCTATATTTTTCCAGTTTTCTTTTTGGAGCACAAGGTAAGGGTTTATTTTTGTCATTCAAAGTTACATAAAGATCATTAATTTATCATTTTATCAAAGATTGTCTATGGTCCTTAAATATTTATTAATACCCGATAGACCCGAAAATTTTCGAAAACTCTCGAAATTCAAAAAAAAACCGCCCTAAGAAAAACACGTTGTTTATAAAAATACACAAATATATTTATTGAATTTTGCGGAATGTATTCAACACCCTCCAAAGCTCCATAATCCAAAAGAATTCGGTAAAATTACTTTTTATAAAAAAATATGAACAGATTGATAGGAGGGTCAAAATATCGAGCAAAAACTAACTTTGACTCGAGTTTTAATATTCTAAAGAAACAAAAAAAAAGGAAACAGTAACCAGATATTATTGCTACACGTTCCTTCTTTCATGTAAACTTTGAATTATGCAAAAATATGCATTTTTACGTAAGTTATTTAAAAATTAGTCCTTCCGTTTGGAAGTGTAAGTAGCTTAAAGCATCTTTCGAGATACGGGGCAGGAGCAAAAAATGCTCCGCGCATTTATGGCCGATTATTGCAAAAACTATCAAATTTTTGACAAAAATGATGGAAATCATTTTTGCAGCTAATAAACTGTTCTTCATTTTCGTCCAAACACGAATTGCGTAAGTGTTATATTTCGGGAGATATCGACCAAATTAGTTGAGAAAAGGGATTTCCGGGCTCTTGAAAGCCATTTTCAGGCCGTTGCGTACATTTTTTTATATATGATATTTTCAGAGGTTATTGTATACATTAATACCTGCAAATTAAAAAAAAAATGTGACGGCCCAACCTAATCTTCAGGTTTACACCTTCGTTAACTGTACTATTGGGGCATTTAGCAAGACCTACCTCCTCAACATTATCAAGTTCATGATGTTATAAAATTTAAAAATAACCGGCTAATTTTTGCTAAATAAATAATAGTTAAATGTGTGGTTATACTGAGGTACAAAAATCAAGGGTCTTTTTTTCTGACCTACGCCCTAAGCATATTTAACGCCTACCACATCAAAAACGCACCAATTCTTACAATTTTTAAAAAGGAAAAAGTTGTAGGGTACGCCAAAATAAATTTACTTGCAAAGTTTTAAAGAATTATTTTTTATTTTCAAATTTAAAGCCGGGATAGATGCTTTGTTACATTTTTCTTCAATGCAGTGATATAAAACAGATGTTTTGGGTTTATTTTTTTACGTTAAAAAGTAGTATCACGAAGTATCGAACAACTAGTCTACTCAAAAGTGAGTTTTCTGTGAAAAATCGTTAGAAGGGTACAAAAAGTACGGATTGCAATTCTGCAAATAAAAATTGCAATTGGTAATAGCAAATAACGAAAAAAAGCCATTTTGTTTTTTGATGATAACTCAAAAACTATACAAGATAGCGGGAATTGCAAAAAAGATCATTAAAGAGAAAACATTTTTTTGATAATAAGCCACAAACTTCCGGATTTCTAGCTTTAATATTTATAATTTTAATTTATTGCTGAAAATAGGGCTCTGCGCGTCCCATTCAGGATGCGTACGCGTCTTCTATAGTGAGTACTGCATCTAAATAATTTGTTTTATTTTGAGCACTTTATATTGATTTAAATATTTTAAAAAATCATGGTGTCATTTTAACACTTAAAGAACAAAAGTCCCGTTAAAAAAAGAAATTAATGCATTTTTTAAAAAGCTAGCCTAGTGCTTAGTTTTTTTCTTTCGTACCTCCGTCTTCATTGAAAGCTGGATAATTGTTTAAATAACACAGCCTCACAAAAAAAATAGTAATCGGACTTCTGGGTCGAACATATGAATTCCCTGTATTTTTCGACGCTGAATCCGATGCTGAGCTCAGAAATGGCCGTCCAAGTCCGGAATTGGCCCCAGGGGCCAAAAATGGCCTCTATAGGGCCTGAAAGATAGATTCTGGTATAAGGCGAGGTCAAAGGTGCATTCTCAAGCCAATCTGGATTTGTAGTCGAAAAGTTTATCGCCAACTGAAATTCCCCATTTGGGACAAGGTAAATAACCCTTTAGGAGCAGGAAAACTGTACTTTAAAATTCTGGAAGTCAGACTGTGCTCGAAAAGTTTATGGCCAACTGAAATCCTCCGTCTGGGACCAGGAAAGTGACCCCCTAGGGGATGGAAACTCGTGTTTCGAACGCCGCAATCGCAACAGTTGTATTTTTATGTACTTTTAAATTCTGGAACTTAGAATGTGCTCAAAAAGTTTATGGCCAACTGGAATTTTCCGTTTGGGACAGGAAAATTACCCCTTAGGAGCCGGAAAATCGTGTACTGTATCGTTTACACTCTATACTTCATAGCGTTCTAAAGTTCCGTACTGACAATTGAGTGTAAAGCAATATATGGGGAAAGAATAAAGGCATGGGAATCGATGAATTGGGCATTCAGAATCTTTTAGATACCTGGGAAAACTATTACCCAGGAGTAATTCTTGAATTTGAATCAAGCAGCTAGCACAGTGTGAGTTCCAGAATTTAAAAATGCATTAAAGTACCACTGCTGCGATTGCGGCGCCGGCGTCGGGAACATGATTTACCGGCCCCTAGGGGTCATTTTTCCGGTCCCAAACGGAGACTTTTAGTTGGACATGAAATTTCGACGACAAATCCGGCTTTGGATTAAGAATGCACCTTCGACCTCGCCTCATCCCGGAGTTCATCTTTCAGGCCCTATAGGTGCCATTTTTGGCCCCGGGGTCAATTTAAGATATGGAGGGCCATTTCTGAGCTCGGGATCAGATTCAGCGTCGAAAAATACATGGAAATACATATGTCACACCCACAAGACCGAACACTAATTTTTTTGTGGGGCTGTGTAATCACCCTATAAATTTATCACCTCTTGGAGTCCTTTATATGAGTGTACTAAAACGATAAGGAAGGCTGCCGGGACCAAACCTTTTGGAACCGAGACAGAGTCTGCGATGAAGGATCTTATCAAAAGACACTCTCATCAGCAGTTTACAAGACGATGGGATGAAACAGTAAACTGTAACTTTTCCAGGGAGTTACTGAACTATCCTGACAGAGATACAGCTAAGCATAACTTGGCAATGCCTAGCTCGAACTTTCGCCTAATAACGGGTGTTCTTACTGGACATTGTCAATTACGGAAGCACCTTTTTAGACTGGGTATAAATGACACGCCTCTGTGTAGAGGTTGTGAACAGCAGGACAAGGCGGTGGAGAACATCCTTTGTGACTGCCCTGCACTCTCGTCTAAGAGAAGATCCATGCTGGGCGAGTATTGACTTTCCTTGACCGACATTAAGAAGATTCCCTCGGCGACGTTGCCACCTACTTTAAATCAGTAGGATTGGCGGCGTACTGAGTAAAGAGTCTTCTTTAGGAGAAAGCACAACGGGCCTACTGAGGCCTAGGTGCCGTGATATCTATCACCCTCCTCATTTTCAGATTTAGAAGATGACGTCAAAAAATTATTTGAAAAATGTTTATTTTATTTATAACGGATTTTCTAAGTTGAAAAACTTTTACGATTTTTTATACTCATCCCGAAACGGGCTATATTAAAGCTAGAGATCTCGTATCCCATATAGTTTTTGAGTTTTCATCAAAAAAACAAAATTGTTTTTTTTTTCGCTTTTTGTTAGTAACAGTTGCCATTTTTATTTGCAGAAAAAAATCAACATGACACATTTTTCAGAATTGCAATCAGGGTCGAATAAGCCATCGCTCAAATTTTTTTACTCTTCTAGCTACTTCTTGACTAGACTTATTCTAATATTAATTTTTTTAAATGGATTTACGCTAAAATTTTAAACGGTGGTGCATTTTATTTTGCATTAATTTTCTACGGCCCTAATTAGTCCCAACAGCAAAAACACAACCTAAAATTATCTTTGTAAAGCTTATAAAATTTATTTTTTAATATTTTTTACAACATACTAATTAACTAATTTATAATTTGAGCCTGCACTCCAAAACTTTAGAAATAATTTAATTTTAAAATCTTGTTTACACTTCAAACATTTATCTCATAGCTATAAAGTTTAAAACAGATTATAAACGTAGAAGCTGAAATCAAACTTAACAGGATTTCAGGATTCACAGAGCACAAAAAATTATTAAAATCGCATTAAGTTGATAATCCCGAATCAGTGGAACGAAAAACAAAATAAATAAAACGGAGAAGTAATCTAAATCCTTATATATTATTATTTCCGGTATGGCACATTTTCGAGGAGACATTCCATAAATATAATTTTATTTTCCTCTTATTTTTTCACAAGGTATTTCAAATTAGTGATGTTAATCAAGCATATTCCGTAAAAAAATAAGTGTTGTTGAATGTATATAACAAGTATTGAGATATGCTCCCTGTTAAAAAGGTCCGGAAAATTTTGTTATACAGATAAAGACAATACAAAAAATAATTTTAATTTTTTAAATCAGCCATACCTTTAAAAGTGTTGATCGTAGAAATGACTTTATGAAGATAAAAGTTTTTTTACTAAATTTTTCATAAAATAGATATAGTTAGAAATCGGAAAATGTTACACTTGTTGCAAAATAGCAATAAACAAAAAAACAAGGCAATAAATGTAGTTTTTTGCATAGATTTTTAGGACCCTTAAATTTTTCCGAGGATTTTCATATTTAGCCAAATTAAACCTTATTCTTTGGAAAAATATCGTGCCAAATTTGAATAAAATCCTCCAGAATATTGAACCAATATATTTCATTTTTTTGCATATATACTAAAGATCTTAGGCTTTTAAACGTCTTGCGACCTCCTCAACTAATTAAAGTTATAAACAATGGATAAAGGCAATAATTGTTTAAACTATTTCTCTTTAAGCAAATAAAAAAGAACATATTTTATGCTCCTAAATCATCGTATTAGTTAAATAATAATTAAAATAAGATAATATCTTTTTTATTAATTGTTTATAGCGCTTTAAGCGCCGGTCAACTTTAGTAACCTGGCGATTTTTATATATTAAAGAAATTATTTTTATGACTACATTTAAACTATATTTTTAATAAAGTTTTTTACTGATTTTTGTAGGGATAGTCAATTTTTTATGAGATTTTTTTATAACTTTAAATGATTGCTGAGAACGCCCAAATAATCCGAATTTTATTTTTAAAAAATCATTTGAAAGCCTTTGGTCTCTAGTAGATGAGAATATAATTTAATATCTAATTTTAACATTCTGGACCCTAATCAATTTGCAAAATTGTCATTTTTCTTTAAACGAAATTGCAATTATTATGCACAATCTATCAAACGCAACTTAACTAATATTCAACGTAATGTTTTACCATGGTATAATGATCATTAAATATATTAAATCTTTATCTTTACAGAGGGTTTGCAGTTAACACTACATCGTACATCCAACCAGAAATAGATAGGGCTTGGTCTATTATTCAAATAGAATTTAATAAAATATATTGGACTTTTTAAAGCAATAGCAGAATAGAAGAAAATCATGTTTTCCAATCCAATTTAAGATTTTTATGCATTCAAATAGATTGTCCCCCTCATGAATATATTCAACAAGGATTTTTATATGAAAGAACGCAGACCTCAATATAAAACGCATTTTGCATTAAACGCGAATCATTTTATTTGGATTTTTTTATAAACTTTTTATTTTCTAACATAAGGTCATAGGTAAACATATTATTAAAAAAAACTTTTTGTACACTCTGTGAACCAATTTTTGTCCATTTTTTTAAAGAAAATTAAACTGTAAAATGGAGGTCCGCAGAGAAATTTAAAGGGTATGAAGATCATAAAAAAACAACGTTTTTTGCCTCTTTTTTGTTAATTGTCACATTTCAACAAGCTTAATTGTAGAAAATTTTACAAAAAAACTTTTCTTTCATTACAACTGTTCTGTCGACCAATACTTGAGGTTGAGGTTTGAAGTGAGTGGACATTTTACGCCCTCCACTGCGACCGCTGGGTCTATTGTGGCTCACACCTTTTTATATTTTTCCCAATAGGATCAGACTTCAAATGAATCCGATATCAGATTGAAAGAGAGTTCTTACATCTTCTCTTACTCGTGTCGCTACCAAACACGAGCACAATATGTGTTCTAATGTGTTCTGTCTCCTGGAGAGTATGACGAGCAGACGATTAGATCCGACATGCCCTCCTCTCCCGGTCTAATGACGTGTGTAGCAACCAGGTCCTTGTTACAGGAACCAGATATTTCTTCTGAGGCCGCATCTTCGGCCTTACCCTACGAAAACGGTCCTATCCGCTTTCTGTTTAAAGCCAGGGAACCCTTTTCCCTATAAAGGCGGTCCTGTCCGCCATCAGTGTGAATTCAGGGATCCCTTCCTAAGCACCTGTTTGTTCGGGATGGATTAGCCCTTCCCCGTGATACAGGCGCAGGTGACTTCAGGGGCACCTTTCGAAACGGATTCACCCGTTTCGGTCGGCGCACCTTTGTCTGCTGGTGACCTTGGGTGGCACCTCTCAAAACGAATTTACCCGTTTCGGTCAGCGTACCTTTGTCATTTTTTTCCTATGAAAGCGGTTCTGTCCGCTTTCTGTTTGGAGCTAGGGAAGTCCCCACAAAGGAAGGACTGGAGTCGGAAAACGACCGACTTGCTGCGGGCTGACATCTGTTGGTACACCAACGACTCCAAAACCAAAGACGGTGTTGGGGCTTGAATATATGAACAGAGACCAAGGGCAGAGTTTCCCTTTAGCCTAGGGGCTCTCGCAACCATATGTTAAGCGGAGATATTTACTTCTGAGTTGTGTGCCAGAACGCTGGTTAATCGGTTGTGGGAAAATACTCGCGACTTGTCGTAAAAGTTGTTAATGGTAGCTTAGTGGCCGACATCCGAGGATTACTTTTCCCACTTTGGAGTTGGTAGTTATTTCAATTTTTTAACGGAACTTTTATATTTGATGACAAAGGCACTCTAGAAGATAGGTTGGTCTTCTTTCTTGATGTTTTAGTATGCAAGGACTACTAGGTTATTGGATCTTACCAATTACGCCTACAACTATATTGTTTCTCGTCGTCTATGTACTTGGGATTCTCTCTGTTGTTCTTTGCTGCCCCTGGTATGATTGCACTAGCGCACAAAGGTAACCCTCCCTTTTTCTAATGTGTTCCCCCAAAGCAATAAAAGAAGAATTTCTCACAACAATTAAATCTATTTACAAATATAAATAAAACAACTATTTACAATGATAAACTAAAAAAAAAAAATTAGAACTAACAATGAGAACTAGATTTTAGTGTGAAATGAACTGCCGTGGTTTTATTTCTTAAGTGTAAGTTAAAACCAATTTGGAAAAGATAAGGTCCCCTGGTAAATTTAGGAAATACAAGCTTTAAGAAAACAAAAATATTTAAAATCACTTACTGCTATTTATACTTTACAAAAAACAAAGGAAGATAAACCTTTTCCCTTAAGAAGGATACCCTTAGTAAAATTCCCTTAAATATTCAATCTATTTGTCTTTTAAAAGAATTTCATTTATAAGAAAAATGTTTAAGATCAAAACCCTGAACAGAGAAGTCACGAGTAAAACACAACACGTTATAACGAGGTTCAGACTGTAATTAACTCAAATAATAATTTTTAAATTCCATGAAACCTATTCGCCCTTCCCTGATAGATGTCCACTTGATTTCGCGTGGTCCCTGGCTTAGGCCCTTTTCCACCAATTAAACAGGAATATTAACTCTGTAATCCCGCCTTATTAGCGTGGTTCCTATTTTACGCCTTATTGCACACTTTGGCCTCTTAGAACTAGAGGGCGCGAGTGGTTCTAAATCGGGGTTCATTTAGTTTTTAAATTCTAATTTACGGCTTTAATGTTCAAGTCTTTTACTTTTTATATAAAATACTTAATAGTAATCTATTCTACTAATTCCTATACTAAGAAGGTCCGTCTATGATTAGAAAAAAAAACCTATATGAAATGTATCGTAAATTTTGGATTTTTCTCTTTCTTGTCGTTTTACATAGGTAAAAAAAAATCATAAGACGAAACTACTTCACAAACCAAATTAATACGCTACAAAAACAGAGTCTTCATATATATTCTATTGTTTTTCATAATGGTAAAATCGGTTTAACAAAAATAATGATCCAGGCGGGGTGATGGTCAATTTGCCGACATCTGTGTATGTGCCTTCTTTTTTCCCGAACCATAAACAACGTTGAGGGTGATTCTGTGAATTTCATGTTTACTTAATTTCAAGATGCGATAAATTAAGGTTTTGGGTTCTTAAAATATTTACAACCGACATATTTATGAGATAAGTCCTGGGAACGTAACAAAATATTTTTCAGTTTATTGTTTATCTTAGAAGCCCTTATCCCCTTATTAAGTTATATTTTCCACATTGTGCTAAAAGGTTTTTTTTTGTGCAACGAAATAGCCTTTTTGAAAATACAGGGTGGTCAAGATATATTCCCTTACACGGTACTGCACACGTAAGACAGATAAAATATTCTCCGCCAGTCTTAAGGCTCTTGATCCAGCCGGTGCAATTCGAAAACCGTCTGAAATTGCAAGAATGCGCTGACCAAACTTGGTCAAAATAACAAGGTTACCCTACTATGGATACCTGGACATACCGGCCTAGAGGGTAATGAATCCGCGGACCACCTTGCCAAAAGTGGGGCGGAGACAAAAAATCACAGGGCCAGAAGCGGACATCGATCGGTATTTCTAATAGAATGGCCAAGCAGTTCATATCAGCTTGGACACAAAGAGAAAATCTTTGGTGCTGGCATGGATTTTCGGGCCTCAGACACTTGAAGGCCTTCATAAGCCCACCGAATCAACAATGTACCGTCAAACCTCGGCGCAATCAAGGGAACACCTTAAAACTAGGTAGGACTGTACACGGGACACTGCAGATTGAAATACCACATGCTCAAGATCGACCTAGCGGAAGACGCCGAGGGCATGGAGGAGGATGAATCGGCAGAACACATACTGTGTTCATGTCCAGCGATGGCACGACTTAGATTCGCAATCCTCGGCAGTGACACCTTGTTGCCGGGGGAGGTGAAAATTCTTTCTCCCAATAGGATCATGAGATTTATTATAAGTCTAGACCTGGTGGGAGAAATATAAAAGGATATGAGCCACAAGAGACCGATCGGTCGCAGTAGAAGGGTGTTAAACCCACCCACTTTAAACCTAACCTAACCTAGGGTATGTTATATTTACTAAAAATTATTAATTGTGCTTTTTTAGTTTAAAAAATAGTATTCTGAAGATGGTTTTCAATAAAGAAACCGAAAAATCAATTTAAAAATATGTCTATCTTTTATTATGAGCAAAGAACCCAAAAAAAAAATATTATTTATAAATAACGTACCCTCCACTTTAGTATATTCAATTTCTCAAGCCAATGCAAATATCTTTTTTACAAGACCTCAAACTAATCTTGGATAGTGTCGCCAAAAGTCTTGTCCAGTTTAATGCCTCCAAGACACATTCATTCCAATGACCATCCCTTACATATGACCAATCAAGTTTTGCAGAACAAAGAGTCATTTAATCTTGTTGGCGTTAGTTTTGAGAATAACCTTAACTGGCACAAACACATTACATCTATAGCCTCAGCTGCTTCAAAAAAGCGTGGATTCATCTTTTCAGCCAGAAAGTATTTTTCTTCTTCCAATCTCTAAAGCAAATTTTTCATATAAAGTAAATAAGTATAATGACAAATCAAGTTTTAAAGAAATAAAAAATTGACACTTTATTATGTTATCACTATTCGGCAACAAAAACCTCAAGTAACAAAGGACTCCCGTCATACCCATATTTCTTGCAAAGTAACACCGTTTTGAACTCGACCCTGCTTTATTTTGTTACATACACACGCCTAATCGGTCAATGTCAGCCATAATTAGGGTTCGTGGCGGTAAAATTCGACAGATGATAACTTATTTTAACGTCACGATATGTAATTTTTATTCGTTGGCCACGCTCTTTGTTTAATCTCGGCGAATGCTCTTTTACTATACAGATATATACAAGTGCGTTTATAACTAAATGTTTAGTAAAATAGAAGCAAAAAGAATCTGGCCTAAAAGATTTTTTTGTTTTTATCGCTTTAGATTAAAAGAAGGTGCACATGCTGGGTGCTTCAAATCAATGGAAAGTTTTAGGAAGTATCTTAAAATATGTAAGGAACCATCCATAAATTACGTCTGACGTTATAGAAGGTATGGGGTCAACAAAGTGTGACATCGTGTGACAAGGGAAGGGGGCGAGATACAACCTTCGTGACGTTACAAGCATAAATCTGAAGTATTGTGAACTCTAAGAGATAAGACCCAGTATAGTAAATTTTAAAAAATTGGATAATGTAATATTAGGTGCTCTAGATGATACCACAGCCCTACTTCACTACAAGCCGTGAACAAGGAAATCTGGCAACTATGCCTTGAGATCTAGCGACACACGTTTAGTCATATGATTTACGTTGAATGACCTGTTTCTCTGTTGTGTTATTGTGAATAAATCAACTTTTTTGAAAGAAAATATTGGTAAGATAAAAATAAACCTGTAAAAGGTCTTACTGTGTGAAATTTGTGAGTGACCGGGACAGTTTTTTTTCCCCAGACATTGCGTAAAACAAGAATATCTGCGGGTGCAAAGTGCCGGTGTTATAAAGTACTTAAAGTAAATGGCGGCAAATGAACTTGACATTTTGTGTGTGCTTTTAAAAAATAATTAAAATTGAAAGTGTGTTTTAATGATTCGTGTTTGGTTTTTAAATTTTTAAGGTATTTTTTTAGTTATTTTTTAAAACAGTAACAAATATTAGCATTGGAAATTACCGTAAGTACGTAGGTATACATTTTTGGGAAATTTTTTCGTTCGTTTTGATTTTTGTTATTGCGTTGCATAGGTACTTGGTGCCTGCTTATTAGATACTATTTAGTTACTGTTATTATTATTATTTTCCTCCAAGTCCTTGTTGTGTGCCTGGGTGCACCATATAAAACTTCTCTTGATGCAGGAGAACCAGCTGTATCTGTTTTCACCTTTCCCAAAAGGGCGAAAACCTTAAAGCCCATTTGGGTTAGAAATTCTAGACAGTCATGGTCACCCTCAAAATATTCTGTGGTTTGCGCTAAGCATTTTGTAGAAAGTGACATTATTAGAGAGGATGATTATCGCTTGCCAGATGGGTCAATGCAAAAGGTACCTACCAAAAAATAGACTAAAGTTAAATGCAGTGCCTAGTATTTTTTCCCAAAATTTTCCACATTACTTCAAAACAGTCCCTGTTTCCCGAAAAAGTCCTGCTGAAAGCTTGGCATAAACTTGAAAACAATAATGGTCGCCTTACAAACGACACCTATTCTGCACTTTGCCATAGTACTTTTGTTTTACTAGAAATAATTGCTATTCATTTTCAAAATTTGATTTGTCGTATTTTTACCAGGTAAATTTACTACTGAAAAGTTAGAAAAAAGATTTGGTAAATACAGACTTCTCGGGGGTTGTAATTACAATGGTTTGATGATATTTTAAATGCTGAGAAAAAAATTTGACTCAAACATATATTTAGAAGCGTTTCCGTGGTAATTTCCCTTTAGCTGAGATTAAAAACAGGGAGACAGCTGTATCCAGGAAAATGATCTTGATTGGACAATACCTCAAAATAATTACACTGAAAAATTTTTGTTTTTACTTGAAACTGAATAAACCCAAATGAATATGAAATTGACAAATCGGTACAAATTTATATAGCCGGTTATGCTGCCCACAAAATTGTAAAAATATAATAATTGTAACATCTGTGTTTCTTTTCTTGTTGAAAGTAAGGGAAACCTAATTGACGACGAATACTTTGATTGTCTACAACGTGGCGGTTTAAAGGTTCCTACAGAAATTGTTAAAGACGTTCTTTCCATATGTGCGATTTTTTGAAAATTATTAATGACCCTGATACTGAGAGTGACTTCCTAAAAATGGAAAATCAAAAGCTATCCCGTGTGATCTAACTAATTTAAGCACTAGACAACATGAAGGCTTTAATGATTTATGCTCCAATGTATTTGTGGTAACGAGAACAAAAAAATGTTCATTATGATGTCTCTATATTTTCAAACATTCTTTAAATAATTATGTTAAAAAAAAAAAATAACAAAAATGCCACAGAAAATCGGAAAAAAGGGTGAGTCAAAAAACAAAAAAAAGGGAAAATAGACACATTTGATGATACTATCGCTAAATAAACAAAACAGATTCTAGTCATTACCGGGCCAAGAATGTTTAAAATTGAAATATCACGGATTGCACGATATCTCTGTAAAAACTTTATATTTATACACAGTTAGAACAAGGGAAAAATAGTTTAAGTGAGCGTGCAGATTTGGCAGTTCAAAGAGTGGTCCTGAAGGATGGTACTGGTATCCCCTATGTTGAGGAAGGTCGGTACCAAATAGGCCTTGTAATAGTTGAAAAATTTTTGTGCGCATGCCCCAACTTTCGCAGTGTTTTTCGGGCACTTTATTTACAAAAGTATAAGCAGTGCATATGTTTATAAAAAAATGAGCAATGAAACAAGTAATAATAATTAAGTTTTTATAAACAGTGTAATTCAAATTATTGTGCATACATAATAAAATAGTAATACATATATTTTAATTAAAATATGTAAGGAAAGGGTCTAAAAAACGTTGTTGTTGTGAAGTATGCCGCAGTGATATATTATTTTATTAGTTTTCCAAAGCCTTGTTTTAAATAACGCAGAAACTTTTAAATAACGCAGAAAACTTAATAAAATTGGAAAGCACAAAAATTAGTTTAAAAAAAATTCCCTACTTACCTTATTAATTTTTTTTTCCAATTATTTAAAAATGGTTAATTACATACCAAAAATATTATAAATAAACACTTACAATGCATAAGTACCCAATTTAGTATAATATTAAAAAAAAAAAAAGATAAACAATGCTGAACGTTACAAAAAATTTTCTGTTCACTGAGTTTTAAAGGCCGAAGGTTGATCATAGATGTCGCTTCCTTCAGTGCATTTTGCGAATATCCTAGTGTGGTTTTCAATTACGGCACAAGAGCGCATTATGCGGCACAATGCTTAGCATTAAGTATTTCAACTACCGCCATGCCTCGCATAATAGGGCTTCGGATACTTTTTTTCTCTCAGAGAGTAAAAAAGTTATCCGACGCTTGCGAGGCTTTGCGGTAGCTGAAACACTTAATGCTAAGCATTGTGCCGTATAATGCGCCCTTGTACCGCAATTGAGAAACACCGCTAACCTTTTAACTAGTTCGGCTTTATTTTCTCCTTGAGGACAACCATGGCACTTTAACCATCGTCATAACTGAACACAATTGTGGGTTTTTACGGTAGGATGCTCTGATATTAAAGGTGATAATGCTTGTTGCTTAGCCATATTATTATAAAAAGTGCCCGAAACATTTATATTGCCAAATTTTTTATATGGCAGACGCGCTTGCGCTAAGCATACCCTTAAAAGGCTTATTGAGGCGATTGGTAATTTGCTTTATACTGGATGCTGCAAGAAGTAAAGTACTCCTATTGTTTAGCTGCTTCATGTTGTCCAAGTATTATAGTGCCTTATATGGTAAAGGTCCGAATTAAATTTCATAGTGCCCCGCAATATATTTTGTGCATTTTTTAAGCCATAGTGTGAGTAAACAGAGTTCGTCCAAAAGTAGTTCTGGTGGTTAATTTATTTTTTCAAACAGCAACGTTACTTTTAATTTAATTTCCTTAAAGTGCACTTAAGAATGCATAGTATTGCCCAGCTTTTTCTTTTTCATTTTAAACCACTTTTACTTGGGATAAATTATTTTTTCATTAAAATTGGAAACGCTGTAATTAAGCTTGTTAAAAGGTGCTCATAATGTCGTTCACTGACTTGCTGGTAGCACCCGAAACTATATGATATAAATGCTTTTTAAAAAGTTTACAAAATGCGGCATTTAAACAAAGCTCTTTGTATTGAAATAATAATTATAGTAGGATACGAAGATAGATCTGGAATTCAACTGAAAATAGTTCGATTAATTAGAGAGAAATATTCAAATTTACCTCCAAAAAGTCAAGCGAAATGGAAAAACTGGTTTAACAAAATGGACATTAAAGAAGTATACTAACTAAAAGGCAGGTAGCAGTGGAGAGCAATATACCTCAGACTTCTATAGAAAATAGACTTAAAGCTCATAAGGATCACCCTTGCAATATTTAAATGGTACAGGAATTAGTAGAAGACGATCCCGACAGAAGATTGCAGTTCTACAAGGCAATGATGTCAGAAATGCATTATACTCGAAAAATATTTTATTTTCCGACAAAGCGATTCTCACTTTACACGGACATGTTAATTGACAAAACTGTTATTTTTGGGCCTATAGTAATCCCCACTGGATAAGGAAAGTACATACTCAATGGCCTTAAAAGATTTATGTGTGGGCTAGCACTATGAGGAATCGAGTAATCGGGCCAATATTTTTTGAAGATAACCTTACTGGAGAAAAAGAACTTGTTTTAAATTTAAAAGTTAAGTTTTTAAATGCTTTGAATCCGCTTGTGCCAAATGCGAATATTTGCTTTTAACAAGAGGGGGCTCCTCTTCATAATGCGCTGACTGTTAGTAGTTATCTTAACCAAGATGCTGCCAACAAAATATTTAGTAAGTTTTATTATTCTAACAAAGACAATTTTCCCTATTTAATAAGATAATTATTTACATTACAACATGCGAAAGTTTATTTTTTGGTGTGAGGTGGTTTTTAAATGGCCGATGCCTAGCCGAGGCTATTTAAAACCTCCGAACACTTGAAAGGCCTTTCGCATCGTGTAATGTATTATATTTTTTCTGCTACTGTTCTATGTATCGCATAATTTAATTATCATTAACATCATGTTTTAATAGAAATATCAGAGATTTTGAAATTTTACCTGTTAAAAATTAATCCATAGCAACACATTTATTGTTGACATTGTCTGTCATCAGCACTTGTCAGATTTTGAATTATTGTTAATTTAGTATAAATCCATTCCCATTTTAAAATGGTAAATGAATATGAAAATGGCATCCAAAAGGCAGCTGACCTTGCGTGTGAATCACTTCTGCCAGACAAATCTAAAGAGAGGTACCATCAAACATATAAATCATTTTCTGAATGGCTTGCTACAAAAAATGTGGGGCGGATTGACGAGAATGTGATGTTGGCGTATTTTCAAGAAAAATTCAAGTCTTTATCACCACCAACCCTCTGGTCTGTATATTCCATGCTCAAGTTAACAATTTCCGTAAACAAAAATCAAGATATTTCGGAGTTCAAGAAACTAGTTGCTTTTATTAAAAGGAAAAACGATGGTTATGAGGCAAAAAAGTCAAAAATTTTTAAAAAGAAGAAATCATAAAGTTTTTACTTAACGCGCCTGATCAAAGTTACTTAGCAATGAAAGTAATAGCCATTATGGGAGTGGCTGGGGCATGCCGGACAGACGAAATATACAGAATGAAGCTAAGTGATGTAGAAATAAGAAATGACGTGGCTATAGTAAAAATAGTGGAATCTAAAAATAAAGTTAAAAGAAACTTTGTAGTAACCAACGATGAAGGCTCAGTTCCTTATGTCAGATTTCTACAGGAATATATTAAGCTGAGACCAAGGAATGCTCTAGATGATCGTTTATTGTATCGTTATGAAAGAGGTAAATGTGTTAATCAAGTAATTGGAAAGCACACTATTTCAAATGTACCTAAAGAAATTGCGAAGTTTTTGAAGCTTGAAGACATCAGTAGATACACTGGCCATTCTTTTAGAAGAACGTCAACTACGTTGCTTGCCAATGCTTCGGATGTCGATATTTTGGACTTAAAAAGGCATGGAGGTTGGAAGTCTTCTTCTGTTGCGGAGGGATATATTGCTGAATCCTATACTAATAAGGTGGAAATTTCAAAGACGATTTTACACGAAATTCCTACCAATATTTCCTCTAATGAAGTAACAGTGAAAAATATGAATATTAACGTAGTTAAAGGTGATAACGATACCCCAACAACAAATTTAAAAACTGTTAATTCAAGTATTATTCCTCCAATTTCTTTTGCTAATTGCTCAAATTGCACAATTACTTTTAATGTTAATACCTAACCTAGTTTTTTAAAATATTTTGTCATAAATTAGTTACTTTTTATAAATAAATCCTACTATTTCCCACAAGCATATTTTCTTTTTTTTGCTCTTACTTTTTTGTCCAGGCGCTGAAAATATTACTTTCGTAGCTAGCAACGCTTAGCAACCAGGTAACACGAAGGTTCTCTTTCGTTATCATTCGCGTTGCTAGGACCACAAATTTTTCTCATTTATACAGTAGTAGAAAATAGTTATTTACATTACAAGATGCGAAAGTTTACTTTTTGGTGTGAGGTGGTTTTTAAATGGCCGAGGCGAAGCCGAGGCCATTTAAAACCTCCGAACATTTGAAAGGCCTTTCGCATCGTGTAATGTATTATATTTTTTCCGCTACTGTTCTATGTATCGCATAATTTAATAATCATTAACATCATGTTACTTAGCAATGAAAGTAATAGCCATTATGGGAGTGGCTGGGGCATGCCGGACAGACGAAATATACAGAATGAAGCTAAGTGATGTAGAAATAAGAAATGACGTGACTATAGTAAAAATAGTGGAGTCTAAAAATAAAGTTAAAAGAAACTTTGTAGTAACCAACGATGAAGGCTCAGTTCCTTATGTCAGATTTCTACAGGAATATATTAAGCTGAGACCAAGGAATGCTCTAGACGATCGTTTATTGTATCGTTATGAAAGAGGTAAATGTGTTAATCAAGTAATTGAAAAGCACACTATTTCAAATGTACCTAAAGAAATTGCGAAGTTTTTGAAGCTTGAAGACATCAGTAGATACACTGGCCATTCTTTTAGAAGAACGTCAACTACGTTCCTTGCCAATGCTTCGGATGTCAATATTTTGGACTTAAAAAGGCATGGAGGTTGGAAGTCTTCTTCTGTTGCGGAGGGATATATTGCTGAATCCTATAGTAATAAGGTGGAAATTTCAAAGAAGATTTTACACGAAATTCCTACCAATATTTCCTCTAATGAAGTAACAGTGAAAAATATGAATATTAACGTAGTTAAAGGTGATAACGATACCCCAACAACAAATTTAAAAACTGTTAATTCAAGTATTATTCCTCCAATTTCTTTTGCTTATTGCTCAAATTGCACAATTACTTTTAATGTTAATACCTAACCTAGTTTTTTAAAATATTTTGTCATAAATTAGTTACTTTTTATAAATAAATCCTAATATTTCCCACAAGCATATTTTCTTTTTTACTCTTACTTTTTGTCCAGGCGCTGAAAATATTACTTTCGTAGCTAGCAACACTTAGCAACCAGGTAACACGAAGGTTCTCTTTTGTTATCATTCGCGTTGCTAGGACCACAAAGTTTTCTCATTTATACAGTAGTAGAAAATAGTTATTTACATTACAAGATGCGAAAGTTTACTTTTTGGTGTGAGGTGGTTTTTAAATGGCCGAGGCGAAGCCGAGGCTATTTAAAACCTCCGAACACTTGAAAGGCCTTTCCCATCGTGTAATGTATTATATTTTTTCTGCTACTGTTCTATGTATCGCATAATTTAATTATCATTAACATCATGTTTTAATAGAAATATCAGAGATTTTGAAATTTTACCTGTTAAAAATTAATCCATAGCAACACATTTATTGTTGACATTGTCTGTCATCAGCACTTGTCAGATTTTGAATTATTGTTAATTTAGTATAAATCCATTCCCATTTTAAAATGTTAAATGAATATGAAAATGGCATCCAAAAGGCAGCTGACCTTGCGTGTGAATCACTTCTGCCAGACAAATCTAAAGAGAGGTACCATCAAACATATAAATCGTTTTCTGAATGGCTTGCTACAAAAAATGTGGGGCGGATTGACGAGAATGTGATGTTGGCGTATTTTTAAGAATAATCCGAGTCTTTATCACCACCAACCCTCTGGTTTATATATTCCTCGCTCAAGTTAACAATTTCCGTAAACAAAAATCAAGATATTTCGGAGTTCAAGAAACTAGTTGCTTTTATTAAAAGGAAAAACGATGGTTATGAGGCAAAAAAGTAAAAAAATTTTAAAAAGAAGAAATCATAAAGTTTTACTTAACGCAAGATCAAAGTTACTTAGCAATGAAAGTAACAGCCATTATGGGAGTGGCTGGGTCATGCCGGACAGACGAAATATACAGAATGAAGCTAAGTGATGTAGAAATTGTATATTCCATGCTCAAGTTAACAATTTCCGTAAACAAAAATCAAGATATTTCGAAGTTCAAGAAACTAGTTGCTTTTATTAAGAGGAAAAACGATGGTTATGAGGCAAAAAGTCAAAAAATTTTAAAAAAGAAGAAATCATAAAGTTTTTACTTAACGCGCCTGATCAAAGTTACTTAGCAATGAAAGTAATAGCCATTATGGGAGTGGCTGGGGCATGCCGGACAGACGAAATATACAGAATGACGCTAAGTGATGTAGAAATAAGAAATGACGTGGCTATAGTAAAAATAGTGGAGTCTAAAAATAAAGTTAAAAGAAACTTTGTAGTAACCAACAATGAAGGCTCAGTTCCTTATGTCAGATTTCTACAGGAATGTATTAAGCTGAGACCAAGGAATGCTCTAGATGAGCGTTTATTGTATCGTTATGAAAGAGGTAAATGTGTTAATCAAGTAATTGGAAAGCACACTATTTCAAATGTACCTAAAGAAATTGCGAAGCTTTTGAAGCTTGAAGACATCAGTAGATACACTGGCCATTCTTTTAGAAGAACGTCAACTACGTTCCTTGCCAATGCTTCGGATGTCGATATTTTGGACTTAAAATGGCATGGAGGTTGGAAGTCTTCTTTTGTTGCGGAGGGATATATTGCTGAATCCTATAGTGTAAGGTGGAAATTTCAAAGAAGATTTTACACGAAATTCCTACCAATATTTCCCTTAATGAAGTAACAGTGAAAAATATGAATATTAACGTAGTTAAAGGTGATAACGATACCCCAACAACAAATTTAAAAACTGTTAATTCAAGTATTATTCCTCCAATTTCTTTTGCTAATTGCTCAAATTGCACAATTACTTTTAATGTTAATACCTAACCTAGTTTTTTAAAATATTTTGTCATAAATTAGTTACTTTTTATAAATAAATCCTAATATTTCCCACAAGCATATTTTCTTTTTTTACTCTTACTTTTTTGTCCAGGCGCTGAAAATATTACTTTCGTAGCTAGCAACGCTTAGCAACCAGGTAACACAAAGGTTCTCTTTCGTTATCATTCGCGTTGCTAGGACCACAAAGTTTTCTTATTTATACAGTAGTAGAAAATAGTTATTTACATTACAAGATGCGAAAGTTTACTTTTTGGTGTGAGGTGGTTTTTAAATGGCCGAGGCGAAGCCGAGGCTATTTAAAACCTCCGAACACTTGAAAGGCCTTTTTTCTGCTACTGTTATATGTATCGCATAATTTAATAATCATTATCATCATGTTTTAATAGAAATATCAGAGATTTTGAAATTTTACCTGTTAAAAATTAATCCATAGCAACACATTTATTGTTGACATTGTCTGTCATCAGCACTTGTCAGATTTTGAATTATTGTTAATTTAGTATAAATCCATTCCCATTTTAAAATGTTAAATGAATATAAAAATGGCATCCAAAAGGCAGCTGATCTTGCGTGTGAATCACTTCTGCCAGACAAATCTAAAGAGAGGTACCATCAAACATATAAATCGTTTTCTGATTGGCTTGCTACAAAAAATGTGGGGCGGATTGACGAGAATGTGATGTTGGCGTATTTTCAAGAAAAATCCGAGTCTTTATCACCACCAACCCTCTGGTCTGTAGATTCCATGCTCAAGTTAACAATTTCCGTAAACAAAAATCAAGATATTTCGGAGTTCAAGAAACTAGTTGCTTTTATTAAAAGGAAAAACGATGGTCATGAGGCAAAAAAGTCAAAAATTTTTAAAAAAGAAGAAATCATAAAGTTTTTACTTAACGCGCCTGATCAAAGTTACTTAGCAATGAAAGTAACAGCCATTATGGGAGTGGCTGGGGCATGTCGGATAGACGAAATATACAGAATAAAGCTAAGAGATGTAGAAATAAGAAATGACGTGGCTATAGTAAAAATAGTGGAGTCTAAAAATAAAGTTAAAAGAAACTTTGTAGTAACCAACGATGAAGGCTCAGTTCCTTATGTCAGATTTCTACAGGAATATATTAAGCTGAGACCAAGGAATGCTCTAGATGAGCGTTTATTGTATCGTTATGAAAGAGGTAAATGTGTTAATCATGTAATTGGAAAGCACACTATTTCAAATGTACCTAAAGAAATTGCGAAGTTTTTAAAGCTTGAAGACATCAGTAGATACACTGGCCATTCTTTTAGAAGAACGTCAACTACGTTCCTTGCCAATGCTTCGGATGTCGATATTTTGGACTTAAAAAGGCATGGAGGTTGGAAGTCTTCTTCTGTTGCGGAGGAATATATTGCTGAATCCTATAGTAATAAGGTGGAAATTTCAAAGAAGATTTTACATGAAATTCCTACCAATATTTCCTCTGATGAAGTAACAGTGAAAAATATGAATATTAACGTAGTTAAAGGTGATAACGATACCCCAACAACAAATTTAAAAACTGTTAATTCAAGTATTATTCCTCCAATTTCTTTTGCTAATTGCTCCAATTGCACAATTACTTTTAATGTTAATACCTAACCTAGTTTTTAAAATATTTTGTCATAAATTAGTTACTTTTTATAAATAATTCCTATATTTTCTTTTTTTTACTCTTACTTTTTTGTCCAGGGGCTGAAAATATTACTTTCGTAGCTAGCAACGCTTAGCAACCAGGTAGCACGAAGGTTCTCTTTCGTTATCATTCACGTTGCTAGGACCACAAAGTTTTCTTATTTATACAGTAGTAGAAAAATATGATTTTCCATATATGAAAATGGTTGTGCATTTAAAAAAATCAAATAAAAAAGTGAGGCTTTTGTTTGAAAATATAAAGTTGATCACCAGAACTACCTTTTGACTGATCCTGTATCCTCAGATTATGGTTTAAAAATGCGCGAGGAGAAATTCTAATTGACGTGTCTGAGGGATCGTCCGAAAAGTCAGACAATTTAATAATTTAGAATATATTTATGTTAGATGTTTACACTATAGTTTATTTCAGCTAAGATTTGAATTTAAAGCCGTTACTTCTGTCATAAATGCCAACCGTTTTTTTAGGTTCTCAAAATATAAAAGTTACCAAACCAGAAAAGAAACCGGCAATTAAAAATAAATAATCTAAAACACGATTATATCTGCCTCTTTTTCAATACACGTGAACTGTTAAAGAACGATATAAACCATTAGTTAGTT